>BJCO01672159.1:1086-15064 GCA_018326465.1 Flaveria floridana | reverse complement strand
CTGTTGTGACAAACTCTGAAGCTTCAGCACTTTGGTCTTCAGACTTTGATCTTCAGATGATTCATCAGCTGATGACTTCAGTAGTTGTCATCAGCTGATGTCTTCAGTCGTTGTCTTCAGACTTTGTGCATCAGTAGTTGATCTTCAGTTCTTCAGTTCTTCAGACTTTGATCTTCAGCACTTGTCTTCAGTACTTGAAGTCTTCAGTACTTGTATTTATCAGTACTTCAGACTTCAGTACTTATCTTCAGCACTTTAGGATTTTCAGCTGTTGTACTTCAGATCCTTGATCTTCAGCTGTTGATTCTTCAGACTTTGTCAAACTGCTGATGAAGGTCTTCAGCAGTTGTTGTGATGTCATGTAGGACTTAGAGATTTTCCTGATCTTGGCTCATTGGTTCTTTTGGTCCAACAGGATTGATTGTTCAAAAGCTTACAAAGAATTAGGGTATTGTGCTATTTATAGCCTATACAGATAGCTATATACAATTACAAAAATACCCTAATGTAAACAAAAATTACATAAAAATCCTAAGTCTATAAGCTGTCCGCTGTGGATGATAGACTGTCCACTGTGAATGCTAAGTCATCCGTTGTGTCTTGGATGATGTCCGCTGTGAACACTTGTTGTATGTTTGTCTTGTAAACTGTCCGCTATGAAGTGTTCATTCATTGTGGATTGAACATTCGTTGTGGACTGTTCATCAGCTGTGGACTTTGTTCATCCGTTGTGTGTGATTGTTCATCTGCTGTAGACACTTAGAAGTTATTCTTCATCCACTACATAGACTTGGTCATCTGCTGTAGGCACTTCTTCATCCGTTGCCAACACTTGTCAAAATTCCTTTTATCTACAAACCTGAAAAAAGAAATTTAAACAATAATTAGTGTATGTTATGAATGTTAAAGATGCTAATGTGTTAGTTAATGATTGTTTGAATGTTAGAACATATTATGTTTGATGATGGCAAGCATTATCCTTTTAACAATGCACTTGTTTAGTTCAACAGTCATGACTAATTTTGTCAAGACCGTAACATGCATCAGGCCCCTTTTTCCTATGTATTATGGTCATGACTGATTCGAACATGGCCATAACACACATCAGACCCCCTTTTAAGCCCTCTTCTTCTTTATTTTGGGGGAGATGAACTTTGGGGTAGAAACCCTAGTTTCTCTCCATTCTTAGGGCAACTTTGAAGGAGTTTTTTCAAGAGTTCAAGCTAGGTTGAAGATCAAGCATTTCAAAGGAAGATTGAACTCCACACAACCACCTCTACTCATCTTTGGTTTGAAGATCTCTAAATCTATCATGTTTCTTCTATTGTTATTAGCTTGGTTGTGGTTTTTATAAGCCTCACGAGCTAAACTCTTTATCACTTAGATTAGATGAAGCTTAACTTACTTTGACATTTTACATGTAATTTTTGGTGATGATTAGGTCAATGTTTATTATAAGGCTATGAATGTTCTTTAATGATTGTGTATACTTGTTGAAATTGAAGAAATGATGAATCTTGTGGGTGTTTTAATCACATATTGTTAGAAAACTTTCTGTTTTAGACCACCTATTCATAAATGCATACATTGGTGTGGTTTATGGCATTTGACTAGGAATGATAAATGATCGTTGATTATTTAGTCAAGTTGAACAAGTGTGCATCCAAATACATATATTTGTGAAAACCATTGTGTTTGTTATGAATATCTCCTAACATCGTGTATGTGTAACCATATATAATGCGCATATTTATGATTTGTATATTCGTGTTAGGACATTCAGAAAATAAAGGATTTACATAGTTGTTGTTACATTACACGAATTTAGATGGTTTATCGTGCTAACTTTCCAAATATTTGTGGGTTTTGTATCCTTGACGGGAGTCCTAAACCATCTTCAATTTTGGCTTAGTAATATCATTTGGTCTTCATGGCATAACTTTAGGTGGCTATTGTGTGTTTATCGTTTTAACTTTCCAACGAGTTGTATAATTAGATAACCTTGACGGGAGTCTAGTTTACATCCATGTTGCATGTGTAGAAGATGATCTCACCATAGGTTCATGTATATTGTTATTGTTTTGCTAAGCGGAATCGAAGTCTAAGTGATATCTTCCTATAATTGATTATCTTCATCATCGTCTACTTTCTTCAATAGTTTAATTATTAGCTAAATTAGTAAATCATATTATTCACAAATCATCTTTCATCAGCTAGATAATGATAAAGGCTTAGTATCAGGAGCTCTCGTGTCTATGGATCGATACTTGGTTCGTACCAAAAGCTATACTACTCTCCGATAGGTACACTCGCCTATTGTGTGTGTAGTTAGTCATAAGGTGAAAGTCATTTTTATAAATTTAAAGCTTAATTATGTAAAATCCATTATTAAAATATTTATATATCAAAACACACATCATGAAAAAGATCCAAGTCATTACTTTTGCCAATCCTTTGTATTTACTTATTTTGGTTTAATTTATTTATTTTGTTACCTTTATCTTTCTTTACGCGTTTAGTAGTGTTTATGTTTTCAGGAAGCTTATGTTCGCATCTTCACCGGCGGTTGATCTTATAGAGCCTTATCCTGAACCCGAAAAAGTAATCAGGGGAAACTTAAGGGCAAGATTCCAAAAAGTAGCACAAAAAATCAAAGGTGAAGCGACAAGGCTAGATGGCTCAAACAAAACTGAAGCTGAAATATACGAAACAAAACGTGAAGAAGAGCACACCAAATACATAATGGCGGGGCAAGAAAATAGAAGAACGATCTATGATTTTGCCAAACCATCTATGGAAGGCGCAAAACCTAGCATTATACGATCGAATGTGCAAGCTAACAACTTTGAGATCAAATCAAGCACGATTCAAATAATCTAAAACAATTGTCAATTGTCGTCCGGTTGATGATCCAAACTTTCACCTTGCAAACTTTCTTGAGATATGTGATACCTTCAAGATTAATGTAGTTAGATGATGCAATAGACTTCAATTATTCTCTTTCTCACTACGCGATAGAGCAAAGCAATGGTTGAATACACTTCCTGTTGGTTCTATCACCACTTGGAATCAAATGGCAGAAAAATTATTCTTGAAGTACTTTCCATCGTAAAAAACCGCTAGATTAAGGAATTTAATCTCATCATTCATGCAAGATGAAGGAGAATCACTCTATGAAGCATAGGAAATGTACAAAGATTCAATAAGGAAGTGCCCACTTAATGGATTGAAACCTTGGTTTCAAATCCAAACGTTTTACAATGGGTTATGTCCGGAAAATCGTGAGATTATTGATCCATCTACACGAGGTGCATTTTGGGATAAAACGCCAAAGAGGCACATGAGTTGATTGAAGATTTGGCAAACAACAGTTATTCATGGCAAGCTCCAAGAACCAAGCAACCAAGACAGGGTGTTCATCAAGTTGAAACATATCGTTCTCTATCTGTACAAATTGAATCACTTACAAATCGAATGAATCATATGCAGGTAAACAGAGCCTAAGCAGTTTGTGATATATGTAGGGGACCCCATATGAGTTCGAATTATAAACAAAGGGAAATGTTCAACCCTACGGAGCAATTTGACTTTATGGAAAGTCAAATTCGCCCTCAAAGCAACCCATATAGTAACACATACAATGCGGGTTGGAAAAATCACTCGAATTTCAGTTGGAGGGCAAGTGGTAGCAACCAACCCTCGATTTCAACCAATACCAACATATTAAAACTATCAACAACAAAGCCATCAACCATATCAACAACAAACCCACAATCAATTCCGCCCTTATAATCAAAACCAATAGCAACAATTCCAACATCAAGGCTCAAGTAGTGGTGTATAATTAGAAAAGAAATCCAATTTGGAAGAGATCATGGCATAATACCTATCTACAGCCGAAAGTCGTCATAAATGTTCTGAAGCTCGTCACCAATAACACGAGGTGGAATTAAGAAACCATCAAGCCATAATGCAATGTTTAGAATCTCAAGTGGGAGAGATTTCAAGGCAATTATCCAAAAGACAACAAGGGGGTCTTCCGAGTAACATCGAGCCCAATCCAAAAGCTCATGTGAGCGGTCATAACTAGAAGTGGCAAGACCACTCATTCGAATAACTTAGCTTTTACATCCAAGCCAATCGGTGAAGAGGAAGTGGATGTTCAAGACGAGTGCAACATACTAGGCAAAGCCTATCAAGTACCGCACAAGTCAAAGAACCATTGAGAGTTTACAAGCACACTATTACTTATTCTGATAGATTAAAAAAGGAAAAGATGGAAGAATAATATGGTAAATTTTGTGAACTTTTTAAACAATTGCATATTAACTTACCATTTGTTGAAGCCTTGTCACAAATGCCAAGTTGATACATATCATTCTCTATATGCACAAGTTGAATCACTTACAAATCGAATGAATCAAATGCAAGTAAATAGGGCCCAAGCAGTTTGTATGGGGGAGCCATATGAGTTCGGATTGTCAATAAAAGGAAATGTTCAACCCTACGGAGTAAGTTGACTTTATGGGAAGTCAAATTCATCCTCAAAACAACTCATATAGTAACACATACAATGCGGATTAGAAAAATCACCTAAATTTCAGTTGGAGGGCAAGTGGTAGCAACCAACCCCTGGGATTTCAACCAAGACCAACATATCAAAACCATCAACAACAAACTCATCAACCGTATCAACAACAAACCCATAATCAATTTCGCCCTCAAAATCAAAATCAATATCAACAATTCCAACATCAAGGCTCAAGTAGTGGTTCACAAACCGGAAAAGAAATCCAATTTGGAAGAGATGATGACACAATTCCTATATACAACTAAAAGTCATCATCAAAATTCTAAAGCTCGTCACCAACAACACGAGATGGAATTAAGAAACCATCAAGCCACAATGCAAAGTTTAGAAGCTCAAGTGGGAGAGATTTCAACGAAATTATCTGAAAGACAACAAGGTGATTTTTCGAGTAACACCGAGCCCAATCCAAAAGCTCATGTGAAAGCGGTCATAACTAGAAGTGGCAAGACCACCCATTTGGATAACTTAGCTTCTACATCCAAGCCAATTGGTGAAGAGGAAGTTGAGCTTCAAGACGAGGTGCAACATAATAGGCAAACCCCATCAAGTACCGCACAAGTCAAAGAACTATTGAGAGTTTACAAGCCCACTATTCCTTATCTTGGTAGATTGAAAAAGGATAAGATGGAAGAACAATATAGTAAAATTTCTTGAACTTTTCAAACAAATGCATATTAACTTACCATTTGTTGAAGCCTTGTCACATATGCCAAAGTATGCCAAGTTTATTAAAGACATTCTGACAAATAAGAAGAAATTCGAGGAGCTTTCGCAGTGACTTCGAATGAAGAATGCTTGGCGATTTTGCAAAACAAGTTACCTAAGAAGATGTCCGATCCAGGGAGTTTTACTATTCCTTGTTTAATTGGTAGTTTATCTGTTAGTAATGCATTAGCCAACCTAAGTGCTAGCATCAATTTAATGCCTTCCTTAGAATTTTCAAAATTAGACCTAGGAGAGCCTAAACCGACCCGAATGAGCATCCAACTTGCCGATCAATCTGTGAAGTACCCTAGAGGCATAGTTGAGAACATGTTGGTTAAAATTGATAAATTTGTCTTTCCGGACGATTTTGTAATTCTTGATATGAATGAAGATAAAAACGTATCACTTATCTTAGGTCGACCATTCTTAGCTACCTCTAGACCCTTAATTGATGTATGCAATGGTGAATTAACTCTAAGGGTAAATGGAGAAACGGTGATTTTTGAAATCAAAAATTCCATACAACATTCATAAAATCATGATGATTCATTATATTTTATTGATACCATTGACTCACATGTGGATCATTATTTGCAAGAAAGTTATGAAGACAATGCTTTGAATATGCAATTGATTGATGGAGAAAACATTGACTTATGTCATCTCCAAATGGTTGATGAGTTATCTTGCTCGTCAACCAATGAATCATTTTCAAGCCCTGAAGTATTTGATGTAATGGAAAGAGATGACATAACCAAGGCTAAACCATCAGTCAAGGAACCACCATCATTGTAACTTAATAAGCTACCATCTCATTTGGAGTATGCCTACTTGGATGATGATTCTAAATTACCGATCATTATCGCTTCTGATTTAACGAGTGATGAAAACATGAAGCTTTTAAATGTGTTAAAGACACACAAGAAAGCTATGGCTTGGAAGATCAAGAATATAAAAGGAATACATCCTTCCTTTTGGACGATGATTACAAGCTGGTGTTGCAACATCAACGTCGCCTTAACCCTAACATGCAAGAAGTTGTGAAGAAAAAAGTAATCAAGCTACTTGATGCGGGCTTAATCTATCCGAATTTCGATTCCCCATGGGTTAGTCCGGTTCAAGTGATACCAAAGAAAGAAGGCATAACGGTGAAAAGAATGACAAGAATGATCTTATACCTACAAGAACCATCACGGGTTGGAGAGTTTGCATCGATTACTGCAAGCTCAACGATGCAACAAGAAAAAATCACTTTCCTTTACCTTTCATTGATCAAATGTTAGAACGTTTATCTGGGAATATATTTTATTATTTTCTTGATGGTTTTTCAAGATATTTTCAAATTCCAATTGCACCCGAGGATTAAGAAAAGACAACATTTACATGTCCTTATGGCACTTTCGCATATAGATGGATGCCATTTAGGTTATGTAATGCGCCGGCCACGTTTTAAAGATATATGGTTGTCATATTCCATGACATGATCGAAGACTCAATGAAGATGTTCATTTGATCATTGTTTAAACAATTTGAAAAGAATGCTTTCGAGATGTGAGGAATCAAATATTGTTTTGAATTGAGAGAAGTGTCACTTCATGATGAAGGAAGGCATTATCTTAAGTCATAAGATTTCCAATGCAAGGATAGAGGTAGATAGGGCTAAAGTGGAAACAATTTCAAAATTACCACCATCTAATTTGGTTAAGCAATAAGGAGTTTCTTAGGTCATGCTGGTTTTTATAAACGTTTTATCAAAGACTTTTCAAAAATTGCAAGACCTATGACCTAACTTCTAGAAAAAGATGTGCCCTTTTGTCTTTAATGATGAATGTTTAGTTGCGTTTAACTTTTTAAAAGGAAAATTGATAAATGCACCCATAATGGTAGCATTAGATTGGAACCTCCCATTTGAACTAATGTTTGATGCTAGTGATTATGCATTTGGAGCGGTTTTAGGACAACGAAAGGAAAAGCATTTTCATCCAATCTACTATACAAACAAGACTCTTATTGATGCTCAAAAACAATTACACAACCACCGCGAAAGAGTTGCTTGATGTAGTGTTTGCTTTTAATAAATTTTGTTCTTACCTTATCTTATAAAAATTTGTCAGTACAGCCCTTGGGTATCTTTTTAGAAAACAAGATGCAAAACTGGTTTCAGAACAGAACCGATTTGAAACCGGTTTGTTGCGCATGGGTTAGGAACTAATACCGGGACGGGTTTGGGTCAAACCGTTTTAGGAGGTTATACCAGGTCATATAGAAACAATATACAGTTCCATGGTTGTCAATGAAATGCACAATGCATTTGGATCAAATGAATAAACTCATTAACTAAAATTCAACATTCTACATTAACTGCAAAATTTAAAAAAAAAAAAGGGAAAAGAAATAAAGACCTTCAGTCTGTTATATTGAAACACAACTTTGCTTCATCCCATGGACCATTAATCTCAAACTTATACTCTTGAATGCTGATCAACCAATAAGGACACACCAAGTTAACAAAAACCAACAGCCCCAACAGCACAATAAACAGCACTTTATGCAACCTATAAACCCATGTCAATGTCATTGCCATCAACACAAACGAGAAAAAAAGGTGCAACCGGAATGAGTACTTCTTAAGGCAATATGTAACTAACGGTGCAAAAAGAAAAACCTGCAGAGAAAACAATATTATGGCAAAAACAAGAAGCCTTGATGGAAGGCGAGACGCGATCAACAGTGAAGCTACAATTGAAGCGTTCAAAGAGATATTGCTTGTTAAGTTCGGATTTTCTAGGGCTCCAGGAGCTTTTACTGTTGATCCAGAATAATTATGCAAAAACAGATGGAGGATAACAAGTGATGTTGTCAAAGCCCATATAGAATCAGAGCTGATTGACCTGGTCAATGTGTGGTATATTGGAGACAAGACATACAGACCCGTTGTGAAAAAAGAGATTTTAATTGCGTAACTGAGTAAGAGGTTGAATGAAAGCATTTTGGTAGTTAAGAGAAGAATAAAGAAGCCAGATGCAACAAGGGAAATATCAAGAACTAGTAGAAAATTTTCTGTTATTGTGGAGTTAAGCGTGTAGGTCCAAACTAAAACGACAAGCGCTACAATGCAAAGGTACTGAGATATAGAAACTGAATCCAGCATCACTTTTAGCATGTCTCGCTTAACAACATTTGCATTCATGACCATTTCCTGAAGGAAAGTGTCATCCGTGTGATTATCATCAAACCCTGGCTGCATACCTCCATAAGCCACTTTTCTCCATCTCCTCTGTGCTCTCTCCATTGTTAAAATTTACCTATTTATCTGTTACAAATCATCAGAATACATTCATCAAATTCATTGGATACGGGTTTAATTACTTGTAATGCCACATTCATATATCCAATTTGCTTATCTTTGTACATAACTAAATTCAAATCGTATATTCCACAACTGGCAACCGAAGTAATTCACGATCCAACAGGTAACAGGTATATGTTGGATTCCAATGTCTATGTAGGGTATTTTACGATGATAACACAAGGAGGTGGTAATAATAGTCCACACCAGTAACACAAAAATGAAACATAACATAAAAAACAGAGATCCAACAACAAAAATGAACTTAGAATTATGAAAATCAAGAATCAAGATATGATCTTTAATTTCAAAATGAATATCATCCCTAAACCAAACACCAGTTCAAAATAGATGAAGAAACAAAGGGCGTACCCATAACCCAATCATCTAAACCTAAAATGTTAAAAACATATCAAATGAACATACTTTGCCCAAATCATCTAAATTACAGTCAAATCTAACGCAAACAAAGATCTACACTCAAATGACCAACAATCCATCAAATTAACCTCCTAGTCCAATATATTTATGGAATACATCAAAGCGTAGTTGTGAGAAGCAGTTAATAACATCGAATTACCTGTTCCACAGTAGTCACGTAAGAGCGAAATCAATTTATTCTGTAGGAGTAAGAATTTATAGTCAATCACTCTGAAACCCTAACTTGATTCCCTTACGGAAATCTCAAACGAGTAAAAACAAGCGTCGTGATATCTGCTGGAGTAAAAACAAGCGTCGTGATTCTTCAATGAGATCGACGATAACGTGCTCTTGAAATAGAATCATTTTCTTCGCTCAGAGTTCTTTTTGTTAAGATTTGAATTGAAGATTGAAATGTAAGTTTTGAAGAGAGAGATGAGAAAGATGCGGACTTGAGGGAATGGGTAATTTAGATTGAAAAAATTTGGGTTTGGGATTAATAATATTAAATTGTCAGAATGTATGTGTTGTCCAGGGGTGTTTATAGTTCGGTTTCTACCGCGAAACCGTCCAAACCGGTCTTCGGTTTGATTTCACGGTTGATTTTTTCTAAACTTTTGGTTGGTTGGTTTCAAAATTTTCAAACCGTTGTGAACGATTTGGTTTACGGTTTGTACCAAAAACCGGTCGTAAAAACCCGGACCGAACCGTATATCAATATATACACATATATGTATGTATATATATATATATGTGTGTGTGTGTGTGTGTATTTATACATAACTATTAATTCAAGGTTAAATACTTAAACCCTCATAAATGTTTATATTTTTAGTTTGGGCTTTGAGAGTTTAGGTTGCCATATTTTTATTTGACAAAATTGAAGTCCAAATAAATCTCTTGATTTTGAAAGCCTTGTAAGTCCTAAACACCAACAGCATCTCCGTCTTTTTTACTTCAACAACTCAACATTATTTCTTCCCGACCCTAGATAAACTCAAGTTCTCACTTCTAAACCCTAGATCGACTTCCAATAACACGTTTCATGGATATCAAGTCATGGAATTAGAGTCTTAATCACAGATCCAGGTTTGTATCTTAGTTTTATCAATTTCTGTTAAATATTTAGTTTCATAGTTCATTATTTTCTCTCATTATGTTCTTCATCGTATTTCATGTTTTGCAGTAACATTTGAAATGGAAAAGGAAAATGTCAATGTCTCTGTAAACATAGAGGATGATAAGGCTAATGAGCCTGTGAATATAATCGACGATGATGATATGGAAGAGGCTGAGAAAGAAGATATTGTAGATTTGGAAAAAACTAAATGTGACAGCAGCAAAGGCATAAAACGAAAGCCTTCAGTTGTATGGGAGCACTTCAACAAACCTAATTCAGTAGGTGGGCGTGCCACATGTAAGCACTGTAAGAAAAGTTATGTTTATGAACCAAGTAGAAATGGTACTAGTACTTTGTTGACTCATTTGAAAAGATTATACAAGTTTAATCCACTTAAATGTCAATAAGATAAGAAGCAAAAAACTTTGAGTTTTCAAAGAAAGGGGGATAGTGGAAAATTAGTGTGTGGTCGTTTCACAAAGGAGTTAGGTAAACAAGCTATTGCTAAAATGATAGTTATTGATGAACTACCGTTTAGATTTGTTGAAAAAGAAGGGTTTCGTTATTTCTGTAGTGTAATCCAGTCGGAGTTAGAGTTACCGAGTCGTTACGATTGCTAGGGAAATTTTATCATTATATGTGGATGAAAAGAAAAAGCTAAAGGAGATTTTAGATAATTCTTCACATGTTGTTTGTCTTACAACAGATGCATGGACTTCTTGTCAAAACATCAATTATATGGTTCTAACAGTTCACTACATTGATGAAGATTGGAAATTGCAAAAAAGGATTTTGAATTTTGAAGTTATTTCTAATCATAAAGGTGACCCAATTGGTAAAATGATTAAGAGTTGTTTAATTACATGGGGTATTGAAAGGGTTTTTACAATAACTGTGGACAATGCAAGCTCTAAGGATACAGCTATTTCCTTTCTGAAAAAGAAAATAAAAAATTGGGGGAATGCAATTTTAGATGTAGAGTACTTGCACATGCGTTGTTGTGCTCATGTGTTAAACTTAATTGTGTGTGATGGGTTAAAAGATTATGATCCTGCAATTCAAGTTATTAGAAATGTTGTGAGATATGTTAGGTCATCTCCTGCAAGGTTGGATAAGTTCAAAGAATGTTTGAAGATAGAAAAGTTAGATGTTAGCGGTGGAAATGTTTGTTTAGATGTTTCCACTAGGTGGAACTCAACTTGCTTGATGTTGGAGACAGCTTTGAAGCATAGAAAAGCCTTTGATCGATTGGAAGAAGATGGGCAATATGCTAGGTTTTTTAATGTAGGTCCTAGTTATTTATTGGATGAAGAAGATGCTAAGAAAAAGTATGATGTGAGTAAAATTAGGCCCCCTAGTGATATTGATTGGGAGATTGCACAATCATTTATGACTTTTTTGAAGGTGTTTTATGAAGTGACTAATCGGTTTTCAGGGTCGCTTTATGTAACTTCAAGTGTTTATTTTCATGATATGTGTTTGATGCATACCCATATTGATGAATGCATTCAAAATGACAATGAAAGGTTGATACAAATGGCTTTAAATATGAAGTTAAAGTATGATAAATATTAGGGAGATATGAAGAAGATGAACCCTTTATTGTATGTTGCTGTTGTACTTGATCCTCGCTACAAGTTAACATATCTTGATTGGAGTTTGGATGATATGTACCCTACCGGTAATCTTGCATTCAACTTGAAGAAGAAAGTAAAAGATACTTTGAATAAACTTTATGACTTTTATTGTGCAAAGGATCCTAAGGATGCCAAAAAGCATTCCTCTAATAAGAGTCGTAATTTGAATGAAATTGGTGATGGTCTTAGCATACAGGAGAGGCGTATGAGAAAATATAAGTCACACTTGGAAGATGGGTCAACTGGTGAATTAAGTGAGCTAGATAGATACTTGAAGGAAGAAAAAGAGCCAATGTATGGTTCGTTTGACTTGTTACAACTCGTGGGTATGCACCGACCGTCCTCCAACCCTACCATGCAAAGGCTACGTTGTATTCGAATTTATTATCTCGAGTTTGAACTCATCACAGCTAGATGGTAAAACCATAAAACACAAACAAACCATTCAGATGAGATCACCAAATCAGATTTTATCAACAGCAGCATGTAGCATTTACACAACGAATAGTGACATCTTAGCTATATTCAACTCTTAATAACAAATTGTTTCAAATAAGTTAAGTCTCATCATCACATAGCCAATAAAATCACATCTACAGCTCAACATAAGTGTTGGTACAAGCATTTTCATCAATTAACCAACGACATTAGGAAAAACAACTAAGAACCACCCAAAATAACTAAGCAGAGGGTTAGCCTCAAATGAGCAAGAGCTCAAAGTCATCAACTCTACAGGCTGAAAAGCAACCATTGACGGGGCGGATACCACCAATAGTATCAAAGCAACCTCACTGTCATTAGGTAAACACCCAACATCGTCGACACGCAGACGCAACCAAAGGTGGGTCAGAGACCACCGTGCGACGTCAGGGCAACAATCGTGCCACGAAAGAAGGAAAATCGAGCAAACAGAAGAAGAAGAAAAAGGGAAAATCAGAAACTCAATCGTGTCTGGTGCCACCGCCAAAGATCAATGCCACTAAACCCTAGTTAGATCCGGAGCGGCCACCGCTTCCTCCTGCATCGCCAACAGCACCATCGAACATAATGTTTCTGTCTCCAGAACTTTCAGAACATGCATATATATGGTAGGTGGAGAGAATCAAACTGTAAAAACTCAACAAAGATGTGGCCAAAACATAAGACCCAGTAACACACTATTTCTTCATTTTGTTTTATACATATAGGAGAATTTGTTAAAATCATTGTTGGAACTTATGCATATTTTGATTCAGTTGCTTTGGTTCACTTATTTGCTGGAACTATAATTGTTGTAGATGAAATTGTATTTGTCTATTTTATGTATGTTCATTTATTTTTACATTTACATTTTATATTATATATATATATATATATATTAATATATATATATTTATTATAAAGGCTTCAATAAGCTCAATTTTTAAGCAAAGATAAAGCCATAAAATAAGTAACATTTTGGGTTTTATTCGTTTTCTTAACGGGTTGGTAATAGGTTAGAAGGATAAAAGACTGTTTAATAACAATTTTGTTTAAAACCTCAAAAACAAAACCATCAATACCCTTATACCCCTAATTCTAAGTATAGAGCATCTAACATAACTCAAACACATAGGTATACTATATTGAAGAAAAGAAAACTTAACCTCAATGGAAGAGTTATACACACAATAGGGAAACCTACAACTAATTTGGAGATGGACAAGGTTGGATTTTTAATTAAAACACCAAAAGTTTTAAGATAGAAAAGGACATGAATGCCTAATGGGAAAAAAAAAACAAGCATGAATTGAACTTGTATAGATGATTTGAAGTGCTTATTAGGACATTAGGTACTAGCTAAATTTGATAACTTTATTCGATAAAAAAACCCACATAATGCATAAATCTATTACTTTAAACATGATACACAACATTATTACAATCATTTCCATTAGCTCTCACCTATATCTATTATTTCATACACCATGTATAAATGCATCATCAAATTTTACGGTTTTCAAAACATTTTCCTTGTAACCTCTTAACCAATGTTTTCAGAACCGGATCGGACGTCAAACCGGACACCTTACTGGTTAGGTGGTCGGACCGGATTTAAGAACCGGACGACGTCATAATTATATATATAGTATATTATATATAGTTATATATATAATCAAATATAAGTAATTTATATA
>BJCO01672158.1:0-21526 GCA_018326465.1 Flaveria floridana | reverse complement strand
CATGGATAAACATTTCCCTTTTACGCATAGACTCTCCAAGTTAAACAAAAGATAATACAGATGTTTGGCTTTGACTTTTGAGAAGGTGAGGCACTTGGACATATACCAAGCTATGTCCTTCTCTTCTTTATGCCAACCATGAATACTAATCGTGAAAATTCATGAACCTTTTTATCCACATCGGAATGAATGTAATAACAAGTGTTATAAGTCCCATTTAAGAAAGAGGTTTAGAGATTTTCAAGATTAGGAGTTCAAAGATTATCCAAGAAGTGACGTAAATAATGGGAATTGCATTCTTAATTCTAGGTAAAGAATAAAACAAATATGTCGTTCACGATCAGATTAAAATTTAAATAATTCAGAATATCGACGATAAAGACAAGCATAAATAATTTTCCAAGTACGGCTTGCACACGTGGTTCATCAAACCCATAAACACAGCCAAAACATTTGTATGAATAGAACGACAAGAACATAAATTGATAATGATTTTATTTAGTAAAAAGATCGTTTTAGGAATGCTACCATCATGCAATTAGGTATTGATGATAACTCAGAATGAATGTCGATAAGTAAGAAATAAAAGGTTCCATAAAGCTATATCAAACATCAAGTTGAAACATAAAGGCGTGAGAAAAGTAATCGATTTAAAATTTAAATGTTCAAAGCTTGGAACTAAGATTAACCTAAAGTGACAAAGACCTCTTTTGAGTTCAGGAATCATGCTTTAGCTTGACTGGTTGGAACACTATCATCGATAAATCAGATAACGGTGTTCACCCTTCAATTTATTACATGTTTCTTGTAAATTGAAGTCTTAAAACCTTGGTAAAATTGAGGTTAAGGAATGGGAATAGTCACTAAGGTATGGATATCACTCTTAGCTTGGTGGTGTATTTTCTAAAATATAAGTCTGAACTACCAAAATGAGAACTTGATCCTAACTCATTGTTAAGGATCCACAAGAATAAAATAAGGTAACTTACCATTAAGGTAAAGAAAATCACTCCTATCATAACGGTGAAGTTCTATAGAAACAAAATATAGCAAAATGAAAATCTTCATCAAAGTATAGAATTCACTCCTATTTTGATGAGGTCATTTCATTTGAGGAAATACAATCCATAAAATTTAAATGGGTGAAATTATCATCAAGGTATGGATTTCACGCCTATCTTGATGATTGGATTTCATAATAACAAGAAAACAATCGAGAATTGTCATTTGTCACCAATGTACGGGATTCAATTCTATTTTTGTGAGGTCATTTCATTCATGAAATACTAGTTTAAGAGGAGGATGAATGAAATCTGTCCACAAGATAAGGAAATCACCTCGATCCAGAGGATAAAATTTCATAAAACACAAAATAGAAAAATTAAAAACCATTATCGAGGTACCGAATTCACTCCTATTTTAAGGAGGTACTTCCATTGGTAAAATATGAATTCATAAAGCCAAGAAGAAGAAATGGTCATCAAGGTAAGGTATTCACTCCTGTCTTGATGATGAAATTTCATAAGAACAAGAATGACGAATGGAAAATCATCACCAAAGTAAGGGAGTCACCCCTGTTTTGATGAGATAGATTCATTTAGGAGACAAGAGTATCCTTAGTCATAGGTTGACTTGCAGACTCTTGCATTGCCTACGGTGCAAAACGGTTAGAAGATTTTTACAAGGCTCGTCTTAGTAAACGAAAAGAAAAAGAACACCGGCTAAAAATCCAGAAAATTTCAAATTACTTCTATGTAACATTAACAAGAAAAAGAAGATCGTGCTTGCTAGGGTTAGGGTTACCGTACGGGATAACAGAATCAATTATGATAGATTTTCAAATCTTGAATGGTTTAAACCAGGAAAACAAAGTCAATGACAAGAATGATTCAATACAACAACAAGATGTAAACGTTCGGTTCGTTATAAAAAAGAGAATACATTGACTTCCTGAAGCGTGAGGTCAACCACAATATTATTGAAGACACGTCTACTTATAAGTGGACACTCATCTCATGCTCCAGGTCGGGTAAACGGATTCAATGGTTGAATCGGATTAATGTGTATACCTTGCCTAGACAAACCATCTCGAGATACAGGTATCCCACTTTTCAGCATTGCGTGAATTCAGTTATGGGACACACTTTATGGAGATTTGAAAACCATAAGTAACAATTTAAAGTTTAGAAACTATTCGATTTAGGCACACAATGCCTTTAAATATGCATTAAGATTTATATACGCATTGACCAACATGTAGAGATAGTTACATGAGGCACATGATGTATAACAATGTTTTAACCATAAGAATTGAGGAGTAAAACGAGTTCAACTTTAACGAGATCATTCTATAAGATGAATGAAGATATTAGAATACGATAATAAACCAGTTTAAGAAAACAAGAATTTGATATTTTTAAAATATAAATAGGATGGTTCCATTTGGTACCACATAGCCAATAGGAACATGGACACGTCAAGGTGACTTAATTCCATTTACCTCGAGGAAGATGTGTATGTTGACCATAATTTAGCACTCATCCCAGAAATCCCCAGGTAAGCATAACAGGTTTCACAATGAGATTTATAAGAAATGCTTGCCTTAGCCCGAGGTCCTTTTGCTAGAAAATCCAGAATACAGGTGTTTATGTGTCACACACTTTCCTAAGGCTATCAGAATTAAAACCTCGATGAGATTTTCAAGATTTAGACATATCGTCTAAGGAATTTTCCCCACTCGATAGGATGCGTAGGTTTCCACACGTAGTCGAGAAGAAGATTTAGAAAGTATTAGATGCGATAAAGCTTAAAGGCATAAGAAGAGGATTAGGAAGTTGGGGTTACAAGGTTCAAGACATAATCCTAAGGCACTGTTTATAAATATAAACAAATAGCACGTAAAAGATTTAGCACGTAACAAGGAACACATAAGATAAACATATAAGCAAGCTTACAAGATCATAGCGAGATTTTATGAAAGGGTCCATAGGTTAACCATAGTCTAGGCCACCATTTCTAATAACCTACATCCCTATTGTTATGGGCTCTGATACCAATCTGTCACACCCCAACCTTAACGGCGGAAACGTTAATATGTGAGGGTTAAGATTGTTCATGCCACACAACGCTAATTTAAAATGACAATATTATTATTTTACAACATTCAAGACATACAATACGGAGATATATGAGTTTCAAGTAAAACATGAATACAAGTACAAATAACGTCATGTGACAAGTATGTCAATGTATTTTATTTCACTAAGTCCAGGTCCTAGATAAAATCAAGTCTTCAAGGGCACTTAAGCGGTAAAAAGTCCTGAAACATATTAAAAATAAAGGGTCAACATAAAGTTGGTGAGTTTTCCATAGTTTTCATACATAAATATATAAAAGTTGGCAATTCAAGTCATAAGTTAGTGAATAAAGTAATTAGGGATGTATGAACAAAAGTATCAATCAAACCTTGACAGTTTACAAGATTACAAGATTATAAGAATATACGATAAGCTAAGTGTACTTGGTTCCCATAGTGCTCAAGAATAAGACACTAGGGCCACCAAATAGGTTTGTCAGGCACATAGATCTATGACGTCGCCAGACTAGCAATAGTTAATGATTATACATATAATAGTCATAACATGATAATTACAAAAGTTCAACTAACCATGACTAATATAATGAATTGCCCAAGTGTTTACAAGATTCAAAGAGTTTACAAGTGCAATGAATATAAGTTTAACATGTTTCACCCTAAAGTGTTAAAATATATAAAAGGGGTATGGAAAAAAACTCACAAGGATAATAAGGATGAGCAAATAAGAAGTCTTGTATATAAATGCCGAGTATTCGTTAAAGTTCAACCTAAATAAACGATGTGTTAAGTCAGACATGATCATTTTAGTGTTACGAGAATTCACGGTTTAAGTTTGTGATTTTGAATAGAAATTGTATCGATATTATTTATAAATCATTAACCCATGATTATTATGTAGATACAATTTATTATTACATTGATATTTAAATGATTATATAAGAACCTTTAGTGATTAACACTATCAAAAAAATTTAAACTATTATAATCAAATGGTTATTATTTACTATTTAAATAATATGATAATTTTATAGATTTAAATGATTAAAACAATTACAATAAGTGGACATTATATATAGGTATTTATTTTCTTAAAAAATATAAATAAACACGTAACTATATTTTATAACAATAAGGAATTTATTCAAATGAAATTTATTAAAAATTAAGTGGAAGTTATTATAATTTACGATTAACAATAGATGTTATTTTGTAACAATTTTTATAACTTTTAAAAATAAAAGTATAAGAATTTCTTAATTCAATTTTTAAGAATATTTAAAAGAAAATAATTTTATTTAATTTTTGATTAAAAAATATGATTTTCATATGATTAATAATAATATTTAGATATTTTCTGAAATTTAAATACTAATAAAACCCTTTTTAAAAAAGTTAAAGGCAGGGACTCGGGTTCGAACCCGGGTCCCTTGCCAAATCATGCCATGATCAAACCGCTTGGCCAAAGGCCTTGTTGTATTATGTTTAAGAAATGGAACCTTTAAAACCAAATTTTTCAGGAAATCCCCATTTCAGCCGAAGAACCTTATTTCCCAATCGATCAAATTGAGCAACAATTCGATGATAATAGCTAAATTAACCATGGGGCTTTTGTTTCCCATGTAAAAACATGCATATCTATGTAACTAATTAGCTATTTCCAATTTTACAGCTTTGGCCCCTGTAGTTTTAGGATTTGTTTATTTAATTCCAAACTTAAATTTTAGTTTAAGTTAAATTACAGTTTGGTCCCCGGGGTTTCATAGTTTTATTATTTTATGCTCAAACTTATTAATTACAAGTTTTAAAATAACAAAACTTATATTATTTTTATTTATTTTAAAGATTAAAACTTATTATGATTTTTTTTATTATTATTATTATTATTATTATTATTATTATTATTATTATTATTATTATTGTTGTTGTTGTTGTTGTTGTTGTTGTTAATATTAATTATCCAACATTTAATTTCATCAAGATTTTACAACGAGTCCTCGTAATTGTATTAATTACAAACCAACCCTTACAAGAGATAACGACATTTAATGAACGTTTAATAAAAGTACGAAAGGTCACATGTCATGAAGTCCAAGGATATGTGTTCTCATTTCCATATAGGAATCTCGGGTTGTTCAAGTAATCCACTTGGTCGTTGATGTTCGGCTTTAACCTTCGTACACGCAAGGCACTTAGCTACGTAAGTCGTAATGTCTTTTTTCATTCCAGGCCACCAATATTGACCACACAGGTCCATATACATCTTATCAGAACCAGGATGAATATAATAACGAGTTTGATAAGCTTCGTTCATGATAAAGGTATGAAGATTATCACGATTCGTAACCCAAATTCAATTCGTGAAATACATCAACCCATTAGGTTTCGTTTCTAGTTGGGCTAGAAGATTCTGCTCCAATTCCTCTCCCATTCTTCTTTCTTGTTGAACCGCTTATTGAGCCTCTAAGATACAAGTCTCGATGTCGCTCTCAATCCTCAAATTTTGTAGCAGCACAGTTGTCTCGTTGACATCTAGACGGATCTCAGTATCAAATTCTCCTAAAGTATCAAACCATTATTGTAGATCGTGAATTTCTTAAAACGAGATCATCTTGTTATGGACCTTGCGACTTAGTGCATCGGCTACGGCATTTGCCTTCCCATGGTGGTAACGAATGTCACAGTCATAATCACTAATCAACTCAACCAACGACGTTGTCTCATATTGATATCTTTTTGATTAAAAACGTGTTGAAGGCTTTTGTGATTGGTGTAGACTATACATTGCGTACCATAAAGGTAATGCCTCCAAATCTTTAATGTAAAACCACAACACCAAGGTCAAGATCGTGTGTCGTGTAATTCACCTCATGGACCTTCAATTGTCTCAATGCATATGCTATGAACTTTCCTCGTTGCATGAGAACACAACCAAGGCCTTGTTAGATGCATCACAATACACGATAAAATCATCGTTCCCATCGGGCAGGGTTAAGATAGGAGCATTGCACAACTTGTGCTTTAATGCTTCAAAGGCTTCCTCTTCCTCGGACCCCTACTCAAATGATTTATTCTTTTGAGTCAAAGAAGTAAGCGGCTTCACGATTCTATAAAAGTTGGCAATGAATCGCCGGTAATAACCAGCAAGACCAAGGAAAGAATGAACTTCAGTTGGAGTTGTAGGAACACACTAATTTTTCACAACTTCCACCTTTGCAGGCTCACGTGAATTCCTTGGCTATTCACCATATGAATTCCTTGACCTGTTTGTCAAGAAGAGAGAAAGAGAAAAAAGGGGGGTTGGGTTTACAATTTACACAATTAGTCCCTCAACTTTGATTTCTTATTATTTGATGCATAAAGCTTTCATTTAAAGTTTATAAAATGACAAAACAAACCCCTAACTTAATTACTTTAAGTTTTAAACATTTTTAAGTTTTATAACTTTTTTAAATTATTATTATTATTATTACTATTATTATTATTATTATTATTATTAGTAGTAGTAGTAGTAGTAGTAGTAGTAGTAGTAGTAGTAGTGTTATTATTATTATAATTATTATTTTTGTTATTATTATTATTATTATTATTATTATTATTATTATTATTATTATTATTATTATTGTTTAATTTAATAGTTAGATTATTAACTTTTATATATAAAAAATTAATGACAAACTAAGAAATAAGCATAAGTAACCCACAAGCTTCATAATTCATAACAATGGTCCTTACAAGAATTTAACGACATTAACTTTTAATTTAATGAAAAAAATACGAGATGTTACAGTAGTGATAGAGTTCTTTTCATTTAGCTTGTGAGACACCTTTTGTTGCTTCTATTTCAAGCATGCAACATAGTAATAATCACTTGTACACTCTTTCTTTGATATTCTAGTTATCAAATCATTCTTAATAAATATGTTCATGTTTTTAAAGTTTACATGGCCCATTGTTTTACGCCAAAGGAAAGACTTATCACTATTTATTTTCAATAGAAAACAAGAAATTTCTCATAAGGGAGATGTTTCCTGCAAATTCATCTTATACATGTTTCCTTTTCCTGGGAGCTCTGAGTAGGATATGCTCTTGAGGAATGATCATCTCGGGCTTGAGAACAATGCACTCATACCCAATGAAGAGCATGTTGTGTCTCTTATAACAAAATTAGGATACGCTTAGTAAATTATACCCAAGCTCCTTAACAAAGTTTACCTTTTTAATATTAAGCTTAATATTTGTGACCATGCCCCTTTCAGTAATATAACCACATGCATCTCTATCAAAAGTAACTGGCCCTCCATCACCACTTTGAGTTACTGCCCCGAAGTACTAGACCAGCTCATGTTAAAGAATAAGGCTTTTGAGCTGCCTGAGCATTGAATTTGGAACATATGCTAAATGAAGTCAAATCTTCTCAAAGTTTTGAAGCAAGGAGCCATTGCTTGAAATGTGCCTGAAACAGCCACTATCAATGATCCATACATTCCTCTTAGTCTTTAGTTGTTCCTGCACAGAAGGAGATGGTTAGTTATATTTGGAAACCTAAGCCTCATTGCTCTTGGGCTTGTCAAGGAAGACTGAAGACAATGCAATAGTGACTGATCCTATGTTCAGACTTTGAGGATCATTTTCTGTTGTTAATGAAAAACTTTTAGTCACATGGTCTTCCTTTATATTCCACACCTTCTTTGGAAGATTAGACTTGACCTTAAACACTTTGGAAGTTTTAACTTTAGAATTTTTGGAGACTATGCCTTTGGAAGATCTTGCCTTCACTGCAGTAAGCTTCAGTGCTTTCGAAGCATTCCTTTCTTTCGAGACCAAATTTTCTTTTGAAGGCAAGTTTTCAGTTGTCTTCATTTTCACTTTGGAGCTTCCAAAAGGAAGAGATTTTCCTTCTAAAGCTTTCTTCTTCTTCTTCTTCTTCTTAGAAGCCTTCTTCTTAGTCATGTGGATAGTACTTTTGGGATTGTAAATGCAGTCCTTAGCAAGATAAGAAGCACTACCACATATGATACAATCAATTTACTTCCTTCTAAGAGTCTTCCTTTAAGTAAAAGGCTAAGCTTGATCACTTTCTATTTCCATCTTCGTCTTCTCAGATGATGCTGCAAGCTTTTTTGTGTGAGGCTGGAGCTGGATGATTTAGGCTCTATAGTAGTGGTACATAACTAATCAACCCTGTCTTCTTCACAAGGATAAGTTGGACATGAACTAGAACTCCTGGTAATAGAGTTAATAGTTGAGTCCTCAGCCTTTACCACTTCAAATCCTGTAGAGATAAAGACTTGTTTCTGCTTAGAGTTGAAGGTGGCTCTTAATCTCCTGGGACTTCTTTGATCTTCTCTTGGCTGCTATGATCAAGTTCTTTCTTTTAGACTTTGTCATCTCTGGTTCTCCCCTCTCTTCAAGAGAATAGTGACCCTTCTTAGGATGATCTTCTTCACTCATCTCAGATCCACCCTTCACTATCTCCTTTTCATCCTCTTCTTGAATGGGGTCTATAAGGGGAAGCTCATCTTGACAAGTTTCACACCTTGGAGAGCTTACAGATAGTAAAGTGTGTGGAGGAGCTATCTCAGTAGATCACAGTCCCTGCTTGTTCAGATAACACACTTTGGCATGCAAGGATAAGGATATAATATTCTTTAAGGTTTCTTCTACAAGAACATATTTTTCTACCCTGGCTTTGCTAATCACAAGCTCAGCCTTGCATTCAGTCAACTTAGTGATAAGATATTTGATTTATGTCCTGTAGTTGGTGTGTTCATGCTTAAGAGTTGAAATGGTTTTCTCTAAATCATCTATTTTAAGTTTATAATCATTTTTAACTCTTTTAAAATAAGCTTTTAAGATGTTTAAGGACTCAAGTTCATATCTTATTTAAGGACTCAAGTTCAGATCTTATCTCTAAGTTATAGAACCTATATCTGTTAACTTTAGTAATGCATTTAGGGTACAAAGATGTTCTAATACATTAGCTTCTTCATGATCAGCCATCAGTGCTTGGTTTGGAGATGCATATTCAACCTCGAAACTCCAATAAAAGCCTCCTTCTTCAACAACAACTATAGCTTGCTGCTTGGGCTTCTCCATGTGTGGAGCTCCATCAGTGTAGTTTGGTCTAGGTTGTGCTTGGCCACCATTTGTCCTTGATTCCTTGCACTCCCTAGCAAAGTGACCCATTTGGTTACAGTTGTAAAATTCACCTTGCTTTTGTCCAGCCTAAATTTTCCACTGGATACATTATTGGGAAACTACCTCCTTGTCCTTTTGTAGAAATTTTTGTCTCTATAAGTAAGAAGAGCCATCTGTTGGACTATCTCTATATACTCCAAGATCATCTGGATGGATGCAGTCCTAGTCTTTAAGGGTAAAAAGGAAGTTGTCACTGCTTTCATCAGCAGACACAAAGGCTTGTGATAAGCTTGTCTCTTGGAATGGGCTTCCTTGGATGTAGCTCTCCATTGGCATATCTGAGAAGGTGATGAAAGGTCCCTTTTATGAGTTTTCAGGGTAGTAGATAAGATGATGTTATAGTTCTCTACAATCCCTTTCAACCACATGAAGGGCAGAACTTTGTTAATTATTGGAGTTACAAGATGTATTTTGCATGTTTTCTCCATCTGGTATCCCTGAGGATACCATAGAACTTAGTGAGAGTGAGGGTCTTGAGGCTTTCAGTCATCTTAATAAGCACACAACAGTGTGTCCATTGTTTGGGAAGAAAGGACTTAAACTTCCTCACAATGTCCATGTTTTCAAGAGTTACTCTAACATCTATTAGAGTATCTAGAATCTCAACATACCTGAAATATTGTTAAGTCATAGTTTCCACCAATTTTAAAGGTAAACTTCTTAAACTGCTGTTTCAAGAGATATTTCTTACTCTCTTTATCTTTATTTGACTCTTCATACATCAGCTTTAGTGCATCCCATAATTGCTTAATAGTTTTGCACTTCTTGAAGCCTCTATAGATTGAGTTTGGAAGAGTAGTTTGGAGGACGTTCATGGCTTTCTGATCTACATCAATCTTCTTCCAATCTTATTTAGAGTAGTCAACCACTTCCTTTGGTATCATGTCACCTCTAACAGCTGCTGAAGAGGTGTATGGTACATGAGGTCCAAATCCTGCAGTCTTAAGGCTTAATTCAACCTTCCATTCTTTAGCACCAAGTATCAAAGTCATCATGAGTGATCAGCGAAGACTTTGTCATAGTACTGGTTTCCATATCATCCTTTGTGAGAGCTTCTATTTGAGTTGTTAAGTGATTTATGAAACTTAAGGGATTTAAGATGGTGTGATCTTATAATCAAGAGCCTAAAATGCTCTAATACCAATTGCAGGACCGTGTAAGGGATGGTCAATACAACCCGTTTCATAATGAGTAGAGTGTTAAAACACTTAACAGATCAAATAGGGAACCGGATTTAAGTGAAAAATACTAAAAACACAAGTAAGTAGACAGAACAAAGAACAAGAACAATATAAGTATGGTTTTCAAAAATGTTATATATTGTTCTAAAGTTCTATTACAAGTATTACAAAGCATAAAGATAAATACAAGAACCTAAGATAGTTTATACCACATCTTACTACTGTCTATACTTTGAAAGCCAGCTGGAAACACTAATCTAGACAACGAGATCAATGTACAGTCAAAAGGTAGATTGCCTTTTGACTTGTGACTATGACATGTCATAGCTCACATCCTAATATATTACAAAAAGTATAAAAGGTACAAAGTAGAAAGTTACAGACCACAAACCATAATCTACAGTTTACAAAAACATAAACATTTTCACCAACTTATACAAGTTGGTGAGTCTTCAGAGTGGCAGTGATAAGTTAGTCAGCTTTTGTAAAAATGTGATTAGAGAAAGCATGTCTGTCTTCAGAAGAAATCAATCTTTAGTCTTTTAGCTTAGGAAGACTTTGTCTTTGAAGCTTCGGAAGACTTCATCTTTGGTTTCGAAAGATTTGGTCTTTGGCTTCGGAAGATTTGTTCTTTGGCTTAGGAAGATTTTACACTTATAATATTTTCTCTGAGTTGTATAAAACTTTTAAAGTAACTCTACTCTACACTTCATGCATGCATACTGAAAGCTCTTTGGTTACTTTGGTTGCACCTGCTTTTACATATAAACCTTACAAGTATTTCCATGGTTGAGTGAAAGGAAGGAAAATAGTAAAATATGATACAAGGCTGCCCAGTGATCCTTAGCTTAAGTGGTTGAGGTGAGATATCTCAAAACTCATTAAAAATAGTGGAAGGTATTGGGTTGAAGTCCCACCTATGACAAAAAAGATGGAATTGCAGGTCGGGTCAGTGGGTTTTCTTTCACTTATGGTGAGTTTCCTTTTGAGGATGGTCTCGAGTTACGTACTCGAGTAATGAAGATTATTGAGTGGGACAGTGACCCGTCAATGATCTAGTTCACCGTTAAAAAAATATAATACGAGGTTGATGCAACATAGAGTGAAAACTAGCAATGAGTGATCTATATTTCTGTATCCCCATAGTCTTAGGGGCCCATGGTATATCTGATTATCTGAAAAGAAATGTTTTTGCATAATTGCCTACCAAACCTTTTTAGAAAATCAAGCACTTTAAGGTTGAACCTGCTAATTCAGATTCTATTAAAAAGATCCTTTTAAAATAGCAAAGCACACACTTATCTATTTTTATTACTAAATTACAACAAATAAAATGAAAAGTTGTTGGAATTCTATGAAAGACTCTCGGGAGCCAAGATGCATATGAACATTATGTCAAAAATTTGAATCCTATTTATTTAAAAAAGTTTTTAGCTTTTACAACTAAATTACCAAACAATCATTAGTTGTGTCTTGTTGTAGTGTTACACTTCTCAGTTTCTGTTTATATTTATTTTATGACTTCAACTAAACCCTAAAATTTCAACAAGTTCTTGTGTCTATTTTATCAAGAAAATATGGTGAATGATGTAACCACCAACGACCTTTTAAATTTACAAATGTCAAAAAATAGGGCAATTATTTTGGAAAATAATTTGAGTGGTTACATCGATAATTAAACTAATCATGATGTGTGTTTATCACTTGTGGAAAAGATACAAGTTTTCATCTACTTTTTGCTTTTCATTAACAACTCATAACTACAGGTTCTTTTGGGATTTTATATCAACTAGTGAAAATGTCTACGCGTCACGACACTATGGCTGTTGCGCGATCTTTTTGAAATTCAATTTTAGTTAGTATTAGCTCGGTGCGTTATAACGTAAATTAAAAAATCAAAATATAACTATTAAAAAATTGAATGAAAGAAAATAATTACGTATATTAAAATTTTTTCAAAAAAACTATATTATCCCAACAAGATTAGTGAAAGTATAGGTGGTATTTATGGTCATAAATCATTTATTACCTATATTTTAGTTTTAGGGGGGGTTGTTTTATGAATGTAAGTTAGAGTTTTATGATTATCGGATGCAGCTTTTGATTCTCATTTGCATAGACTAGAGAAAATTAACGAAAAAATTGTCACCATAAATTAATATCTTGATTGTTATTGAGCTGTTAACAACTGACAAGGGAAAGAGGTAGAGGAATTAGTGCTCAAACGTAATGATTAAACGACATTGAAAGTAAATGACGGTTTTGTTTGGCCATGTGTATATGCTTTAGTATTTGTATTATAAGCATCATTTGTTATACTTTATTGTAAGGGTATAAATAGAATAAAATAATTAATTTTTTGAAATTTAAACATGACTTGTGATAATAGTTTCTTAACTAATATGTAAACTTATTATTCTATCCTTCTTTCACTTTATTATAAAAATATAAATAGAGTATGCTCTTAGAAAAATATTAGTATTATTATTATTATAAATATGAAGATATATATAAGTTATATACTTAATATCTAAATAAAATACTACTTAAGTTAAATAGTATTTAGTTATAATAATATAATTAGTAAATATAATTATAAATATCGATTTGTAGTATCATAAATAAATTAAAACTTATGAAGTAAATTAAATAATATCATATTATTAAATAATATATTAATATTATTTATTAAATACATGAAAGAGACAATGAAAAAAATATCAACGTATATAAAATTTAATGGATAAATTTACAATATTTTCCCTAAAATGTCTTAAAATCTTAATTAAATAGGGACAAAAGTGAAACAATTGCATAAAACACTTACTCTATGCCTAAATATTATACAGGTGTCTTACATTTTAAATGAAATTATCATCTTATTCTTCTAATATGTATTACATAGTAGTGTTGATAAACTCACGATCTTAGGGGCAACTCTCATAAGTCATCACACTAATCACATTACACCATAAACCCATCAATCAAATTTTGTCCTATCACACCTACACCACACTCTCAATTTTGGCGATGGCGATGTTGCCACACCATACCATCATATCACACACACACATGCCACGATCATATGGGGGCACGGTCACGACGAGTATATGCCGTAAAAATGAAAAAATGCAGCGTGAAAGGAGGTGGCGGCGGTGGTGATTGGGGACGCGATTGGGGACGCTAGCCAGGTGTTTGCCACCCTAGTTGGGCACACCGCAATAGGGTGGCATGATTGCGGGCACGATGGGTTAGGAGTGGACTTGGTCACGTGTCATGTGAATGTTGTAAAGTGTTGTTTGAAAAAAGAGAGATGTTAAAGGATCCTTAAAATAACATATTTTTTTAATTTTATCTTTTTACTTATATATATCCTTCTCCAATTTTTATACAAATCATCCCATTTTTTTCACTTTCTCTCTAAAATTTTATTAAAAAAGTACTTTGTCTCAATCATGGAATGGAGTTCCTTCTTATCCAAAGCTTCCTAACTCATTATTCAAACACTTTCATTTGATCGCAAACACGATATGGTTTTACACGATGAAAAAGATAATGAGCATAATCTATACTTGTCTTATTCTACATAATATGATTTTAAAAAACAAGGGTAAGACTATTTGTCCAAACTACCAAGGAGATGGTCCCCTGAAACAATCGACAATCTCTGATCAACAAAGACTCAAAAACATAACATTAATCAAGACCGTCAAATACACGGAAAACTTCATCATGAATTAGTCGAGCATTTGTGGACTAGATGACATGATGATCTCTTATTAGACTAGTATTTGTATTGTTTTTAAAAAAATTAAGTAATGTTATCTTACTTTAATGTAATTTTTTGTTTTTAATGTTCATGTACTCAGATGTTTTCTTTAAAAAATTAAATAAATTAAATAATTCATTTGAACACTTGATCCCCTGATACATAACAGGATCGGACTACTTGTTTAAAGACTTTATCTAGTGTTCGATCAATGTCACATAAAAAATATTAAATTGCACGTATTTGTTTGGGTCGTTAAATTGCAAGGCGTTTGGTGCTCGACTTTGTATCTTTGGGCCCACGTCGAACCCTTTTTAGGCTAAGCAAAACATTTTATAGAGAAAATGAAAAGGTCAAATGTGAGTGAATTATGATGACAAAAAATGTAGATCATCAACCTGACCAACCAAATTGATGCAAATCACAATGACTTTAAACATGAACACCAAAATATTTAACTAATGGTGGTATTAAACTAATGGTGGACAGGAAACATCCATACTATATATACGATTAAGAGTTAAATGCTTTTTACGTCCCTGAGTTTTCATAAAAATTATCATTTAAATTCATAAGTTTAAAATATTGCCATTTACATCTAAAGGTTTCACTAAAACTGTCATTTGAATCCATTTGCCTACACCTAACTAACACAGTTAACTTTTTCCATTAAGTTTGCTACATAAGAGTTATTTTAATTAAAAAAATTATAAAATAAAAAACCAACTCACATGAGGGTTTTTATATGTTTAGCTTCTTTTGATAATTGTAGTTATGATTTGATTCTATAATTGTATTTTATTATTTTGTCTTATTAATGTTTATTAATTTAGTAATTGTTACTTTTGCCAGTTTTATTAATTAAGCATAGATTTTTTGGTTTAAAACTTAATTATAATCATGATGATTGATGTTTTATGATTATTATTCATGGACAATTAATGTTATTCTATAAATTGTTTTTATACTTTTATGATAATTTATCTTTTATTGTTATAATTCAAATAGTTTAGATTATATGACTTGTTTGTTTATTTATATATAGTTTTGTTTTATATGTTTATAAAGTTAGAAATAAATCATTTTTAGTTAGTTATACTTATAGTTTATTTTATATAATATGATGTCCAGATATGACTTTCCTGATTAAATGAAAGAAATGCTGACCATCATTCCTTGTAAATTAATATTGCAATGATGATTATCAAATGAGACTGAACGCTTAAAACTTATAACGTAGAGTTGATTATTTTATTTTATAATTGTTTTGACTAAAATACCTGTAATTTAGGAAACTTAATAGAAAATCTTAACGACGTTAATTAGGAGTAGTTAAGTGGATTCAAATGGCAATTTTTGTGAAACTTTTGGATGCAAATGGCAAAATTTAAACTTTTGGATTCAAATAATAATTTATATGAAAGCTCAGGAATGTAAAATGTATTTAACTCCACGATTAATTAATATAATTAGTGTTAAAGTGTATTGAACTATTTTAAAGGTATTTTACACAATTTTTTCGATGAAAATGATATTTTAAAGGTAAATCTAACAGAAAACTATAATGATGTTAATCAATTAAATAAAAAATGTATAAAATAAGTACGTTATTATAAAACTATTTTTTTCAACCTGCTCCTAGTTACAAGTTACAACTCCAAATCACGTCTTTTTCCTAGCCTTGAACCCATGATTTCCACCACCATAGTATCACTATTATTAAAACTATATTATTTTCTATAAATACCAAATGTATTTATTTATAAGAATTCTTTTTTTTATAAATATTATGATGAACGTTTTTTAAAATGGTTTTTTGATGCGAAATTAGCAACAAATCATAAATTCATGACTTGTAAGTAATTCTATAAGAGCTTATGGGTTTGTACTTCGGTAGTATTAGTTATTTCCCACTATATAAGTAATTTGAATATAAATCCTTACAAGAGTAATGTTAGGTAACATTTAAAAGTAAAAAAAAAACATTTTGTTGTTCGAAAGAGTAATTCTATAAGAATAACAAACTTATCATAAAGCCTACTTTTGTAAAACATAAAGTTTTTCATCATGTACTTAATTTTACAAATACAAGGTCAAATCATGATATATTAACTAAAGAGCTAGAAAATTAGAGTGATATAAGCCACTGGCCCACCCGATCATATCCATGACTCGGATATGTAAATCGAGACCATCAACCAAAGAAAACTTACAATAAGTGAGAGAAATCCACTGATCCAACCTGAAACTTTTTTTTCTTTTTTCGTCATAAGTGGGACTTGAACCCGAGATCTCACTTTATTTTAATGAAGTTGTGGGATACCTCACTTCAATCACTTAAGCTAATGATCGTTGGTATTTACATTATCAAAGAACAAAAAGAAGACAATCATCATCATCTTACAAAAAAGTTGCCGTAAATAATAATAAATGAACTCATTCTCTATCAATTTAAGCTTCATTTTGACTTACTTTAACACTAATATTTATATTTGGTAATTAATAAGAAAAAAAAGCAAAGACAATAAACTTAAAGATGGTCTACAAAGAAAGGTTAAGCAGTGCCAGATTAGGCAAAATGTTAAGCAATACATGGCGTGTTTTTATGGACATCAAGCATCACCATATTGTGTAGATGATTTCTTGCATCACTTCTTTGTTTCATTACTCGGTATAACTTTATACATCTATTTTAAAATCTGATAGAGCGAATGCATAGATCGGAGGTATCTGACGCTAACTTTTACCAATGACCAAATGTAAGATGCGACTTCACATGATAGGGGATGTGTTTGGCTGTTTCTTTCAAAGTTCCCACCAATAGAGCATTATATTGATGGTGTGTTTATATGTTTATGTCCTGCTTCCCTAGTGATATCATAGTAGGAATTTTTTAGTTATATAACTTTTATTCTTAAAAAGCGGATCCTTACTTGCTATTTTCTTTTTTGTAAAACCCCGGATTTATTATTAGAATCACAATCTCGAGTCAATCATTTGACAAAGGGAAGAGGTTTTGTGGTTGAAGTGGGAGCGTCACCAGTGATAGATGTATACTAGGACTGTTTAGATTATTTAGGCAGCGTTTGATGTATACAAATAAAAAATGAAACGTAATGAATCATTAAAGGTGAATGAAAAAAAAAAGATTTGTTTGATTGGTAAAGGTAATATAATAAACCATTACATACTAGGGAAAATTTACGGCACAAAGTAAACAATTCGTGCGAACTGTACGAAGTGATAACAACCATTGATATAAGCGATGGACTTCACATTAAAGATGAAATAATTACGAAACATATATTTCTGGAGGGATAGATTTGGAAATAACTTACAATTGTTGATTTTTTTTTCAATTTCCCTCCGTTTTTTAAACGTATAACTTTTTATATAACATTATTTTTTATTAAAAATACACTATAAAATCGAGCATTTTGTCATCTTTAATATGAGTATAGTAGTGTTATACATTCTTTTAGAAAAAAATCAATATTTTTTTTTAAAATGTCCATTTGTTATGCGTATAATTTGTGTGATTATTAGCAATGTAATTATGAATATAACTTGCATAATTATCATATAACTTGCTTAATTATAGATATAACTTGGGTAATTATTTTTTTATAACTCGAGTAATTTTTTTTGCGTAATAATAAATATAACTTGCATAATAATATATATAGATTGCGTAATTATGCATATAACTTACGTAATTATGTACATTTTATACATAATTATAGCATGGACAAAACTACTCCTCCACCAAAAAACATGTGTCACGCTCTGGTAACTTCGTACGCTTTGCATGAAAATTACACTTTGTGTAGTAATTGTCTGCTACGTAAGTAATCTCATTCCCTCTAAACACACCAAATTCATTTCATCTAGCCGTACTTTTTTTATTCCATTCCTTCTCCCATCTAAGTCTTCACCACCTCCACCCCATCATCATCATCACCGCCACCGCCACCACCACTAATCACCACCGCCCACCAAGATTGGTCATCACCGTCCACCATCACCACCCCAATCGCCACTGGCCACCACCACAACCACCGCCACTGGCCACCACCACAACCACCGCCACCACCACCACCACCATCAATTACCACCGTCCACTAACACTACCACCAATCACAATCAACCTCCAAGATCGGTCATAACTAGCCACCAAGATCGGACGCCCCCAGCCACTATCACCACCACCAGTCATGATCGGCCACCACCAGCGTCACAACCACCAGCACTGTGAACCACCACCGGATGTCACCCACTACCACCAGCCGCCGCCACCACCACCGGTCACCACTAGCCACCACAACGACCGCACACCACCACTGATCGATCCCACCATCGGTCCCCACCAGCCACCACTAACGACCAACCACTAGCACCGACCGCTATAACCATCGATCGACAACCACCACCACTAGCAACCACCATCCGCCACTACCACTATCAGTTACCACTAGCCATCACTAATAGCCATCCCTTATAAATGTGAACCACCACCGGTCACCACAACCACCAGTCATCACTAGTAACCACCACCACCACCAGTGACCGCCTTCCAGCATCATGACCACCACTGGTCACCACAAGCCCCACTAGGAACCACCACCAGCTACCACACCAGTAGTCACCACCAGTCATCACTAGTCACCACCGGCATCCACCCCCGCTACCGTGAACCACCACTATCACCATCGGCCATTATAACCACCGAGCGCCATAACCACTAATCGCCACAAGGAACCACCACCGGTCACCACAGGTGAGCACCTCTACCATTGTGAACCGCCACCGGTCATTATTACTGTAACACCCGTAAATCCTTAAAGGGGGGGAGGGAAGAAAGAAAGGATCTATTTTAAATAAAATGAAGGGTCTAAAGTGGGCAAAAGCAAAATATGCCAACATGTAGGTATAAAAGGGAAGGAGCCACCCCTCCCCTCACTCCCATGCACCCATAACAACCTTATTTCTAGTGAGAGAAAACTCCTAGTTAGTTCTAGAGAAAGAACTTTGAAGAATCCATTGAAGATAAGATTTTTATGATGGTTTCTCTTTGATCTAAGCTAGATCTAAGCTCATAAGTCGTTTTCTATGTGTTTCCTTATATAAAGTTTCAATATTACGTGTGCACGTGTGTAGATCTCAAGTTCTACATTTGGTTCTAGGGTTTTTGCTTAAAGGCTTGATAAGATGAGTTCTAGATTCCCTCTTTTACATGTTTTCTATATTTTGTGACTGGTATGCATGCTAAAATGTATGTTTTAACAAGATCCATATGAAGGACTACATATATGGGTTAGGGTCATGCACAATTCAATTATGTCGTAAAATGCCTATGTTTGAAACTGGACAAAAGGTTTACTCACCCGTATTAGTTTACTATTCACCATACTTGCTCTTATCTTGACTAAGTGTTTGGTCATCCACATTACTTTACTGTTACTCGCATTATCACAGTTTCTCGTAATAGTTCACCGTTACCCGCATTAGTTCATTGGTACCCGCATTAGTTCATTGTTACCCATAATAGATGACACTTAGGTCATTTCATCAGAGTTAATGTTATACTTCTATTATGAAGGTTATTATGTGGATACTATATGAATAATATTAACGTTCCATGCTATATGATGATAATAATGAAGGGTACCTTATAAGTGTTACCTATAATAAATGATGAACATTATTGAATAAAAAGAATGACAATGGAACATAATGAATTTTACGTGGACCCTTACGATGATGAAAAGTCTTGCAAGCAAAATAAAATGGAAGTGCACGACCATGTTATCGTTAACTTGACTGACATGCGCTTGATTCAGTCCGTAGGATGCATATCTAGGGTCTAATACTTGAGATTGACCAATTAAATAAATGGGCCCTTATTCATGAGCAGGCTTCGTGCCTAGCAGTGTGAGTCAACTGTAAGGGGTTAGCTACCACTTTATATGTTGTACTAGCAGGGGTTGGAAATTTATTGCCAACCACATGATGTAGGCTCTTTCCTTGTGCAATCATAGTAATGAAAGATGATAGAGAAAGAAAGAAAGATAATGAATATGTTAAACCAGTTTGGCTATTATGTATGGTGAATGTGTGCTTATTAAAAGAAACAAAAGCATATATTCTTTATGTTATTATAAAACTAGAACTCACTTATCAACGTTGACTTTATAAGGCGTCCGGGGAATGGGGCCTTACACCGACCGCTAACCACCACTACCAGGAACCACCACTGGCCCCCACCATCATCAGCCACCAGCACACTCGGCCACCACAAGACAAATATCGGTCACTACCAGCCACCACCACCACCACTACTAATGACCATTGGCAACCACATCATAGCCACCATCACCAGGCACCTCCCATCCCCACTGACAACCATCACTTGTAACTACCAGCCACCGCCACTACCACCACGCGCCATCCATAACCACTGGGAACCTCACTCGAAACCAACAACCCCCACCACATTTGGTGAACCACCACCGGTCACCACTGGGCGCCACCTGCCACCCACCTCCACCGGTGGCCACCACCCACCACCAATAACTACCACCGCCTACCACCGCCTATCACCACCCACCACCGGGAACTACCACTGGCCACCTGGTCGTCACTAGCATATCCACTTTTGTATTTCATTCAATTTTCTTTTCATACTTAACAGATAACATAAACTAATGATTTAGTATATTTTTACAGTGTAATCAAACAGAACAATGGAATAATTACATTCCCACATGCATTCTATTACTCCATGTATTTCACTATCTAATATCAACCAAATCCAGTTCTCAAATTTAAAATCATATTGAGCGTTGATCAATGATTTACTGGATTCATTACGACTTTCTATATATATAAAGTTATCATTAACTTTTTTTTCATGTTACACATATCTGTTTAAAGAAATCCAAAATGTAACGGATATGATATTTGGATGGTTTGATGATTATCATGTATACGTGTATGACAGTTATAAACTATGCTACTTCAACAATATAATGAATTTTATATAACTATAAATTTATGACGAAAATATGTTTATTTATTTATCTTGTATTATTATAAACTAGCTATAGTAACCCGTGTGTTACACGGGTTGAATAAATAAAAAATTAATATAATAAAATTTATTAATTATAAAATAATATTTTAAGATAAATATCACTGAAATTATGTATTAGAAATGACTGTAAGTTATAAAATAGTGATATCAACTTTTTAAAACTTTATTTTTTTTCAAAAAAATAAATA
>BJCO01672152.1:0-10469 GCA_018326465.1 Flaveria floridana | reverse complement strand
AGTTATGAGGCGATCAACAATGGCGTTTTGGATTCAAGATTCTTGTTGGAGATGATGATGATGATGATGAAGTGCATAGGAAGATAATTCTATTTAGCTTCATTTGCAAGCATTGAACTGTACCAGTATTTTTATATATAATCATATCTTTGAATTTTGGTTTTACTATTAAATGTTAAATTTTGTTTATTTTCAACTAGTGGGGTACTTAGCTTTCATCCTTTCAACTTGTTTTTTACTAATCCTAACTCACATCCGTTAAAACCTATTCTTTAATCTATACATATTATTAGACTAGGTGTTGCGGATGGGGTAAACATGTGGGCTATCCAAATGGCCTTCCACTTTGGACTCCAAGCGGGCATGAGGGAGGTCGCAAGGCGTGAGTGAGAATCCCTTATCACCTTGTTCACAACAGTGTAATGTTACTTGATTAGAGGCTTTATTCAATGCACAGTCAGCATCCATTCAACGTCACATATCTCAAAATTATAAAATAATATCACAACATAAAACCCATTCACAACACATAGCCTTGTTTGATATGAGAGTTAACTCTATTTTTTGAAAATGAACTTCCTGTTTTCAAACACATAGGACCACTAAACCAAATACCCTTTGATTTCAATCTGCCTTCTCTCTCTCTCTCTCTTTTTTTTAACGGCTGGTTAGTTGTTAGTATTAACAAGTTAGTAATATTTACCCATCCTAAGGTTTCAACTTGCCTTCTTATTTCACCTTTTTATCTAAAAAGAGTTTGTCACGTAAGGTGTGAATTTCTATTATGTTAGATTGATTGTTATAATTATTAATAGCAAAACTAATTGTCAAATGATGGGATGTTATGCCATCGATTCTCAATCCAAGTGGTTTGGTGAGACACCCTAGACTTTATTTAAATAACAATGTTATCGATTCAAGTCTCACATACGATAAAAAAAAGGGTTTCAGGGTTGGACCAGAAGGTTTTCTCACATAATCCATAATCAAGTAATAAAGATGAAAGCATGTGTTAGTAACCCATCATTGATCCAGACTGCCCTTTCTATGACCGAATTTGTCTATGGATATTTTCGTCTTATTTTGAATAATAAAGGTAAGTTATTATTAGAGGTTAGTGAAAATATTTACTTTTTTTTTATAGAAAAAACACTTTCATATTGTGTTTCATTTTAGGCCCTGAAAAAAATAAAAATGAGTTTGTGTTTCATTTTAGGCCCTGAAAAAAATAAAAATGAGTTTAAACCACCCACCTTTTACCAGTTCCTCCGACCCAACCAACCCGTCTGATTTAATTTACCTTTTTTCAAACCATAGTCCGTCACGTTTGAAGAATACAAGTTAAACGAGAGAACTTCATACGCTCTTTATATAGTAGCTAAGTCCTCCGCGTAAATGCGATCATAATCATATAAAACAATATCCATATCCATTGATTCCTCTACCGAATTATTTTGATGTTGACTTGTCTAGGCGTGACAACATGCTTCATACATAGAGTCCGTCCAAATACATTTCAATACTTTCTATTTGTCTGATGGAATAAAATATAAACAATCAAATGTATAAATGGTTCAGTTTGTATTTAGATATCTTAAATAAATGTAAAACAACTTCATGTATAATATATTAAATAAAAAATCAAGTATACTCCTTGGTAAAAATTCAGATAACAAAACAAAAAACAGGTCAATTACTTATCAAACGAATTATGCTTTTGACAATTGAATGAAATCTATGCACAGTTCATCATACAATATTTTTAAGTCATGGTAGTACATTTGCCAACAAAAATTAAAAACATGGTTTTAAACATCAACAACCATATTTAGGGTTTAAACATCAACAACCTATTTAGGGGTTGGAAGCTTCGAACTCGTGTGTCTTTGCCCGTAGAGACCAGTTGAACCGTCAAACCAATAAAACAACTGGTTTGATGTCCGGTCAAGTTTTCAAACATTGGTGTAAAATACATATTTTTTTACCAAAAAGAAGGCGAAGAAACAGTTGCGATTTAGAATTTTAGATAGGGGGACGGGGGACCATCAACCATGTGGGCGGCACGCCTCCATCAAGCTGCAGATTGTTCAAAGAAAATAAACGGTCCATGCGTTCACAAAAAAGTCAAAAACAATGCATCCACACGACCATAAGATATAAGAAAAGGGTAAAAACATAATAATCATTTAATTATTTAAAGATATGAAGAGTCAGATGTAGTTGTTTAAGTTAGTAAAGTGTCATTAACATGAAGTCATCAGCAATCACAATACAAATAATCATAAAACATAAAAAAGAAAAAAAGGCGAACCCGGTGCATGAGGCTCTACTTGTGCAGGGACCAACGTGTCGCCAAGCATCATCATGAAGATAAAAAATCTAGCGCGGATAAAAAATGGAGAAACTATTTGCGGCAAAATTAAGAATAGTAGCTGCAAACAAGCCATCTCGGTTCAACTACCATGTAATGGGCCCGCCAGGTTGAAGCTTACAGTTTCTTGTTTTTCTAGTTGAACCAGCAAACTGTTTATTTGGTTTGACGGGTTTTGATTTTTGGACCAATGAAAGAAACTTAACGGTTTATTTGATTTATAAAGGATAGGAAACATGTTGCATTCGTCACCTCAGGCCAATAGGGACTACCCTTTACTCAAAAGTTAAAATTTAAATGTGCAAGTTTCGAACTCATGATTCCTCCAAAAAAACATGTGTAACTTTGTCATCTGATCTAGCCCCACGCATGTCTCAACTTTTGTAACTACCGGGTGTTTGAGTAAAGCCTCTGATTCCTAAACCGTCAAACCAGTAAGGCAAGTAGTTCAATGTCCAATCCGGTTTTCAAAACATTGGTGTAAAATACATAATTTTATTAACATTAAGAAGGCGGAGAAATACTTACATTTTAGGTAGTGAGACCCGTCAACCATGTGGACGACCACGCCTCCATCAAACTGCAGATTGTTCTAAGAAAATAGATTGTCGTGAGCATATAAAAATAGGTAAAAAAAGAAAGCATCCACACGCCCATAAGATATAAGAAAAGGGTATAAACATAAATAATAATAAAAATATATGAAGAGACATATGAACTTGTTATTTTAAGTTAGCAAAGTGTCATCAACATGAGTCATCAACCACCACAATAACTATAACCATATAAAATATGTTCAGTTGGATCAAAGGTACCCAATCAAGTTCATTCTATAAACATTATATGCCAACTGTTGTCAGCACCAAGAATAAATCAAACAGTAATAGGGTTATACAACAAATTACAAAAGACTATAATTTGATAAGAAACAACTTCAAACAAGAAAAGCCCATCCAAACACTACCTTAGTAAAGTATAATCATGCAACAAGCATGATTTATCATATTGAACATGTATTATCTTTGTTTTAAATAGTGTGAGGCACTCCAAGGGTCTTAGGTCCTAAAGCCGAGGCGAAAGGCAAAATACACGAGGCGTTGCTCTATCTAAAATCAAAAGCTACATATCTCATTTCTTTTACATATAAACCTTCTTCATCAAGTAAAAATTCCATAATCCCATCATCCTTTTGGTTGATTTTACATATCAGCCAAATGCAAACCCCAATTGTGATCAATTTGATGTTACTAACTGAATTAACTAACAAATGCAATGTGAATCTTTATTATCAAAGTGATACTCTAATACAGATACTCTTCACCTATTTATATAGTTAGTAGAACTAACTATTTACACTTTAGTACCTTCTACTTACTAATCTTTACACATTCATACTAAACATACAAACACATACTAATACAAAGAATTACAATCTAATAATCACCCCCTTAATTCTTTGAATCCACCAACTCCTAAAAGTTTCTTCATTTCCACAAACTTCAATCTAGGAAGAGCTTTGGTTAGTATATCAGCCTTTTGTTCATTACCACTGATATGCCTCACTATCACCACTCCTTTCTCCACACAACCACGTATATAATGGTATCTGACATCAATATGTTTCGACCTTCCATGAAAAACAGGGTTTTTCATTAATTGCACTGCTGACTTGTTATCCACATGTAGCACTATAGGACCCATCTTCTTCTCTATAAGTTCTTCCAATAAGCCTTTTAGCCAAACTGCCTGTTGAGCTGCTGCAGTGGCAGCCATAAACTCAGCCTCACATGAGGATAGAGACACTGTTTCCTGTTTCTGGCTTACCCAACTTACAGGACCTTCACAATAGTAAAATACAATGCCTGTAGTACTTTTCCCATCTGCCTTAGTTAGAGCATGTGAGCTATCACTAAAGCCAACCAACTCATTAAGTCCACCATATTTATACCAGACTCCATCATCTATAGTACCCTTTAGGTATCTCAAAATGTGTTTCACAGCTTGCCAATGGGTTGTTCTTGAAGACTCCATGAACCTACTGGTAATTCCCACTGCATAACACAGATCAGGTCTGGTCTGGCTTAAGTATCTTAGACACCCAATGACCCTTCTGTATTTTGTAACCTCAACAGGTTCACACTCTTCATCTTTTCCCAATTTGACACCCGGATCCATTGGGGTCTTTGTGGCATTGCACTCCCACATCTTCTGATCCTCTAACACCTTCTTTGCATATCCTGATTGACTCAAGAAAATCCCATCATTTTCTTGTTTCACCTCAATACCCAAATAATACTTCAATAAACCAAGATCAGTCATTTCAAATTGTGATTTCATCATAGACTTGAATTCATCAACCACTTCCAAATTAGATCCAGTCATGACAATGTCATCAACATAAACTCCCACTATCAATGAACCATTTTCATTACTTTTCTTGTACACAGCATGTTCCTGAGGACACCTCTTGAAACCAAACTTCAACAATGTATCATGAAGCTTTTCATTCCAGGCTCTTGGAGCCTGTTTCAGTCCATATAGGGCCTCTTTAAGTCTGTAAACCATGTGCTCTTGACCAGTCTTCACAAAACCTTCTGGTTGCACCACATACACCTCCTCTTTTAAGTCTCCATTCAGGAAAGCTGTTTTAACATCAAGATGGTGAACCTTCCATCTATTAGATGCAGCTATGGCCATAATCAGTATTACAGTTTCTAATCTTGCCACAGGGGCAAACACCTCTTCATAGTCAATTCCAAATTTCTGCACATAACCTTTTACTACCAGCCTGGCTTTGTGCCTTGTAATTGCCCCCTCTGCATTTCTTTTGAGCTTGAACAGCCATTTCAGTCCAATAGGCTTTACTCCTTTTGGACATTGAACTAATTCCCAAGTCTTATTCTTCTCAATGCTATCAAGCTCATCTTGCATAGCTGCTCTCCATTCTTGTTTGTCTTTAGCCTGATCAAAACTAGATGGTTCTTTCATCAACAATAACTCTGAATCCTCAAATACAGGAGGTTCAAAAGGGATTTGTTGTTGAATATCTGTTCTACTGAACACATCTGCCATGCTCCTGAATCCCTTTGATGGTGTGTCATCATAGGCTGATCTGGGAATCAGGTCATCATCATCATCAGCATCAGGGGTATTGCCATCATACACACCCCCTGAATCTTGAACCTGATCATCCCCAACATCATCATTAATCCCTTGAACACCATCATCTTCAGGGGTAGAAGGAACTTCTGCCTCATCTGAGGGTACATTGCCTTGCACACTCTGAGCAACCATCACTCCAAAGTCTGCATACTTTTGCCTTGATTGATCATGGTCACCATCTTCCCAATTCCATGGCATTCTTTCTTCAAATTTAACATCTCTACTAACCACCACCTTGCCTTTTTCTGGATCAAACATTCTATAAGCCTTAGACCCTGGTTCTATGCCCAAATGGACCATAGGTTTGCTCCTGTCATCCAACTTCCTCACTTGAATGCTCGGCACTTTCACATACCCTTTACAACCAAACACCCTCAGGTGTTTTACCTTAGGTTTTCTGCTGTACAAACTCTCATAAGGGGTAACACCATCCAATGCCTTTGTAGGGCTTCTATTCAGTAGGAAAACTGAGTGTCTCACAGCTTCACCCCACATATATAAAGGCATATTCATAGACTTTAAGATTGATCTCACCATGCCCATCACTGTTTGATTTCTCCTCTCCACCACTCCATTTTGCTGTGGAGTGTATGGAGCTGTCAAGAATCTTTTGATCCCATCTACATTACATAGTTGTTCAAAAGTTCTTGAAGTGAATTCCCCCCCTCTATCAGTTCTAAGTGCTTTGAGTTTGTATTCAGATTCACCTTGTATCTCTGTCTTAAACTTCTGAAAGGCCTCAGGTGCTTGATCCTTAGACTTAAGTATGTATGCCCACATATACCTTGAACAATCATCCACAAGTAACATGAAATACTTGTTCCCAGCAGGTGTGGGTGGATCTAGGGGACCACACAGATCTGCATGAACAAGTTCAAGGGGAACTGTGGCTCTGAAACTGCTTGAAGTAGGGAAAGGCTGACTTCTATGCTTTCCTACCAAGCAGCTTTCACATAGTTGTGACTTGTGGCTGATTTTTGGCAAACCCCTGACCATGCTCTTCTTGGACATTTGATTTATCGAATCAAAATTCAAATGACCAAGCCTAGCATGCCATATCCAGGCAGTGTCAGTCATAGCTGTTAGCAGGCATCTTGGTAGGGTCACTTGCAAATGAATCTTGTACAACCTGTTCTCTGATTTCTTCACTTTCATCAGTGTCTTCCCATTGCTCTCATAGACCCACAGGAACCCATTCTCCATTAAAATCCTACAGCCTACTTCATCAAGTTGGCCTAGGCTTAGGATGTTACTCCTTAAAGCAGGGATATAGTACACATTAGTGACCACCCTGTGTTCTCCATTTTTGCATTGAAAACATATGGAGCCCCTCCCTCTAATGGCAACCACTGATCCATCCCCAAATTTCACTCTTCCTGTGACACCTTCATCAAGATCAGTGAAATGGGAGTGGATACTTGTCATGTGATTGCTGGCCCCATTGTCCAAATACCAGGAACTAGTGTCCCCCTCCTGTGGCAGAAACTTTGGAAATACCCCCTGTTCATCCAACAGACCCAAGTCTTTTGAGAGCTTTGCCATCAACAAAGTTGGTTCATGATCCTCTTGGGCTTGTGCAAGGTGTGCCTCCTGTTCTCCTTTCCTAGGAGCCTTGCACTCACTAGAGTAGTGCCCAAGTTTATCACAATTATAACACCTTATGTTCCTTTTGTCTTTCTTGTTGCCATCACTTCTTTCACAGTTCTCAGGGTTGGATTTCCCTCCCCTGCCCTTTGTGAACCGTCCTCTCCCTCCTCTTTTGGCTTTACTTTCACCACTGTGGCATGCCCCTTCTGGTAATCACCTTTAGACTCAGTTCTAGTCCTTTGTTGCCACTCAGTTCTGGTCAGGAGAAGCTGACCAGATGAGTTCTTGTTCTGGGCCACAGGTCTTAATCTCTCTTCATAGGCTTTTAACCGCCCAATCAGTTCCTCAAAGGCCATCTTCTCAAGTTCTGAGAATTGTTCAATTGCTGCTACAATTGGCAAGTATCTCTCTGGTGCTGCCTTCAACACCTTTCTGACCTGCTTCTCATCTGAGACCACTTTTCCCAGTGCTCTGTATCTTGAGACTATCTCTCCCATTTTCCCGGCAAATTCATCTATTGATTCATTTTCTCCCATGCCCAACATTTCAAACTCATGGTCGAGTGTTTGAATGCGGGCCTGCTTCACTCTTTCTTCCCCCACATACCTTTTCTTTAAGGCATCCCAGACATCCTTAGTTGTCTTGAATGCAGCCACTTGCATCAAGACATCCTCAGGTAGTGATTGGAAGATGAAGGCCCTCGCCTTCTTGCCCAGTTTCGCATCAACTGTAGCCTCCCCTGGGGGTTCAATGGCATCCCAGATTCCCTAGGCATCCATGAAAGCTTCCATTTTAATCGACCAAGAGGTGTAGTTCGTCGGAGTCAACATGGGGATCTTGAAAGAAATTGTGTCGCTGGTGTCCTTCACCACCACTTGCGCACCTTGATCCGCCATCAAATTCTATCAAGAGTCTTGAATTGGAATCAATTTCGGGGAAATCGAGTAATCGGATCAACAATTGCAGTCGCAGATGATTGCAATCGGAATTTCGGTGATTGGATTGTGATCGCAGATCAATTCAATCGAAGAGAAGGAGATCGATCGAGAGAGTGAACGGATTTGATCGAGAGCCTCTAACGGCTCTGATACCAAATGTTACTAACTGAATTAACTAACAAATGCAATGTGAATCTTTATTATCAAAGTGATACTCTAATACAGATACTCTTCACCTATTTATATAGTTAGTAGAACTAACTATTTACACTTTAGTACCTTCTACTTACTAATCTTTACACATTCATACTAAACATACAAACACATACTAATACAAAGAATTACAATCTAATATTTGACCCACATGTCCAAGAAGCACCGCCTCCAGACTAGAGGCATTTTTTCAAACGCCTCAAGTGCTTAAGGCTCGCTTTTTTAAAACCAAGTTTATTATAACCTTAATAAAAAAAAGAATGGCATACGAATGAGCATCCAGTCTTACAAATATAAAACATTACTATCAAGATCAAAATTCTAGCATAGATTAAAAACTTAGAATATATTTTCAGCAAGATTAAGGCTGGTAATTGCAAACCTTCATGACTTCTAGTGTTTCCATGGCTTGGTTTTTGCCACCAAATTCCCATAGAAGTTATACAGAAATAACACCATTTAATCTGTGCAAAACAATAACAAGCAAAAAAGGAGGACAAGATACCAATGGCAAGCAAGATTATAATATCGATGATCCAAATGGAGATAAAAAAGAATGGTAATTTTCATTTCTTTTTAATATGTCATGTAAGAATCATTATAAAGTACGAAGATGAACAAAAAATCTATTACAACATTAGCATCTTCGGTATCTCCTAATTTTATGAAGAAGATGCGTATACTGACCCTTCTCCACCATGTGTTTTATGACCTCATGAGCCTCAGAAAACTTGCCAGCATTCCTCAAATAGCTTACAAGTGTACTATACACAAGAAAATTGGGATTACACCCTCTAGATTCCATTTCTTTAAGCATCAAACATGCATGCTCAAATTTCCCAGCCATACAAAGCCCACGAATCATCGAATTGTAAGTGTAAACATTAGGAATTTTCCCATTATTAAACATATCTGAAAGCATTTCCTCGGCTTTTTCTAACTGTCCAACTGCAATATATCCAGTGATCATAACAGTGTAAGCTACCACATCAGGCTCACATCCATATTTAATCATTTCATCAAAAAAATATCTGCAGGCTTCCATGTTTCCAGCTCGACTTAATCCGTCTATCAATGTGGTGAAATGAAGAACGTTGGGCTCGATTCCAACTTCCTTCATGTGGGTCAAAAGGTCAACTGCCGCTGCTGGTTTGTCTCCTTTACCAAGAATGTGAAGAAGAATGTTAAAAGTATGCAAATCAGGAGGAAATCCGCTTCTGTTCATTTCATCTAGTAATCTATGAAACTGACCCAATTTACCAAGTCTATACTTCGTATACATAATAATATTATAAGTCAACGAATCTGGTTGATGACCGTCACTCAACATCTGCTGATACACCCACTCAATCAGTTTATACTGCTTTACAGCAAAAAGAGAATGCAATATTGCATTGAAGCAGTGACTAAACGGGCGAAAGTTGAAAGATTTTGACTTTATAAATCTCTCCACAACTTTCTTGGCTACACCAGCTTCACCACATGTACATATCAATATGTTGAATGTCCTCGAGGTAATCGGGTACCCTTTTTCAGTCATTTCATCAACCAATCTCCACATTGCTTTGTACTCCTCTGATTCCGCGAAGATTTGCATAATCAAATGATACGTGTTTACCGTGTGATTGTAATTATCTTTTTCACCAGACCATACAAAGAATTTGTACCCAAGTTTAGCAAACCGATCCCTGTTAACATGATTAATATTCTTCAAGATTCCTATAAGAACTTCGCGCACGAGTAAACCCGAAACCTCTAATTCTAAACTATCTAAAGCTGATTTTGTATCAAAACCTGGACCATCTTGTTGGAGGACCTTGAGGGCTTTAGCAGCACCATTTCTTGCATTTCTTATGAAACTTGATCTGTTGTATACATTCTGTTGGTGATCTTCATCTTCCTCATATCTGCCACTGGTACCAACATCATCAACTGAACCTTCTTCTAGGTTATCATCTGATAAATGACTACCATTTGAACGATTTTGATGCCCAATTAAGTGTTTCTCAATTCGTCTAAGCCCGTCATTGAAACCATTGGTGGTGCTACATAAGGAGCGTGAAATGCAGCAAAAACAAGAGAACCCCTGAACGAATTTGTGACCTAATTGGGCAATAGAGAACATGAAAAGAGGCAAAGCTTATGCTTTTGCTAATCGGGTCGAATTGACCATGATTAACTTCGTTTAGATGTGTGAA
>BJCO01672150.1:0-10871 GCA_018326465.1 Flaveria floridana | reverse complement strand
TCGATAGAGTTTGGTGTAGGCATTTGACTTTGGAGGTTCTCGTTGGGCTCTCATCTCCTTCAAACAAGCTACCCATTCAGCCTTCTTTAACTCAACATCAATGTCTAAGGCTTGGGCTTTATCTTCCTCCTTTTCTTTCTCTTTCTCCTTCACATCAAGAGTTCCAAAAGAATCACTGCCAAATATTTCACCCAGATCGGGGATAACATTACCCTCATGGTCAATGTACTCTGGATAATACTCTGATGTAATATCCTCAATATGTATCTCATCCACGCCTTGAAGCTCTTCATCACTGATAAATTGACCTCAGGAGCGTCTTTAACGAGCTCATCTTGATTTAATCTCAACATGTCAGCGACCTTCTCATCAGTGAGGTCGTGATAACCATGCGGTTGAGTGACTGAGTCACCTATTGATTCAATCGTGCGATTGAATCATACGTCTGGCTCAATCGTGTGACTGAAGTTCATCAGCCTGTTCATTCGTATATTGCACTATTCGCCATCATAAATTTGAATCTTTGTCAAAACTTTAAATTAGACTTCGTGTATAGATTCATTTGGTTCGCAGGGATTCGAAATAGCACTTAATGTCATTTAAATCAACTTTTGTGCCTATTAAACTGGCCTATTTTAGGGTTTTAGTCCCGGTTATTAGTTTTAACAATTTTGATCGATTAGGTTCGATTAAACCGTTCATTTGTTCCGATTTTGTCCGCAAAGTACCTGAAGATGACCACTCTATGGTCAGATATAGAAATGGAAAGTAATCACAAATATTGGAAATTTGGATAGAGTGTCTAGGTATTGGGCGGTTTTTAAGAAGTTTGAAGTGGTGTAGGGTTTACGACCGACTGAGCCTCCTTTTATACTATTTTGAGGTTCAATCGTGCGACTGGACCCATGCGCATGACTCAATCGTGCTACTGGGGTTTAGTCATGCGACTGATTTAGACTCCTTCATGCAGTCGTACAATTGGTTCATTCTTATGATCCAATCACATGGTTTGCCCCATACTCATGGTCCAATCATATGATTGGCCCATACTTATGGTCCAATCGTGTGATTGGTCCATACTTACGGTCCAATCGTATAATTGGTCCATACTTATGATCCAATCGTGCGATTGGCTCATACTTATGATTCAATCATTCAATTGGCTCATACTTATGATTCAATCGTGCGATTGGTTCATACTTATGAGTTTAACTTCTTCCATTTCCACACACTCAAATTTAACTTTTGATATATAACATTAAGACCAATGATCATCTCAGACATGATCTTTTAACAAAAATCATTTGATCACCTCAGACGTGATCCTCTAAATTTAAAACTGATTGATCACCTCAGACATGATCTTTTAACAGAAATCCATTGATCACCACAGACATGACCCTTTTAACTCTTCAAAACTTGATCATCTCAGATATGATCCTTTTGAATAAACACCAGTTTGGTCACCTCAAACGTGACCCTTTTAATTTATGATTCAAAGAGTTCATCTAGTTACATAGTCCGACATTGACACCTAATTGATAGATAAAACAGAAAAAAACATGAATTGAAATAAAACAGGACATATTTTTTGTGTTTTTGTTTTAGGTGGGTTGAAAACATTTTGATTTTCCTTAAAAGATTTCTCCCCTTGAATAGAACAGCGTCCAACATTTACGTCTTATCTAGAAAGACTCTTATGGAATCATACAGGCATAAACATAATCATTTGGAACCCTTTTGCATATGTTTGTTTAACTTATTCTTATTTGTCCGAGAGTGAAAAGCACTTGCAGGAAATCATACTAGAACTGTAAGAAGCACATAATGATTTTGACTGTCGAGAATTGCTGCCACGATGATTGTCAGTTTATTTGTCCACTTAAATCCATACACAGATTTTTGACTCACATTGGTGATTATTTACGTTTGTTATTTCAACAAGCATTTGCGGATCCCACGCTTATATGGTAATCAACATTCCTCAGGAGATTTTTGAGCGGTCCACGGGTTTAGACAAGAAGTAACTATTCTAAGAGCATTCAAAGAGATGCTAAGCCTCAGGTCGGTACCATCGCATAGCAGAGAAGCGCAAATAACAGTGAATTCTAGAATATTTAGGTTATGCTTATCCTCAGGTCAATGCCATCACACAGCAGAGAGGCACACAACCCATCTTGTTGTTTGAGCACTTTTCTTTTACACATTACACACCAACAACATTAGTCATTAGCTTGATTGCGTTTAACATTTTTTCATATGCTTTGCTCATTTTTAAGGTTGCTAGGGTGCTAGGATTGAATCATTTTCTATACACGAAGATTCGTTGCTTGAAACCTAAGGTGAATTCTAGTGTTTCCCATTTTACTATTGTTTTGGGATGAAGCATGCTCTGTTTGAACTGAAACTATTACTGTGCTATTTTATGATGCTTATGTTATGGATAATGTTGATACCTGCTTATGCTTGTATCACAATCATTAATTCTTTTGTGAACCACTTGTCCTATATGGGTGGATCTACATGGGGAATCCCCTATGCACAGTGCCTTTCGTACCAGAAGGGTACCCTACTAAGATCCAGAGGGATCATTTGTGTTATATAACAGGTTTTATAAGATCCTATGGTGAACCATCCAGCAGGTATGGTGCACTGTCTGAGGCTCAGTTCTCCCAATGGGTTAACCGGTATACATAACTTTGAAAAGGCTTGTCGGGACTAAGTGCAGGGTTGATTGTGACCACATAATAGTGATGCTTACATTTTAAAATCAACTAATGGATTCTAAAGAGCTTTTTGTTTCTTAACTTTAAGCACTTGAATTCACCAACTTTTTAGATGACACAAAATCTTTTTGAGCATGTTTCAGGTAACCCCTAATGGATGTCTGGCTCATTGGAGAACTAGATTGTATGACATAGTACTATGACTACCCATAGAATTACTTGTGGTGGAAGCATTTTAAACAATTTTATTGGTTATCAGTAAAACATTTGGATATTAGGTAATGGATTTGTACTTTTGATGTTGGGCTAGACTATTATAGCCCTGCTTTGATAATTAAAATGTAATGCCATGTGATTTCTCACCTTGCGTGCTCTTGTGATGGTTAGTTTCCACTACCATGTTTGTTATCAATCTGTGACGTCCCACCGTCTTTGGACCCAGGGTGTGACAGATTGGTATCAGATCCAAAGGTTGTAGAGAAGTCGGGAATACCTTAGTAGACTCTAGGGTACAACCCTGATACCTTAGGACTGACCTTGCTTTAGGATGTGTTGGAGTAAGTAGGTTGGATAAATTGATGATTACACTTGATCAACGTAATCATGAATTTATCGGACGCATAAATTCTAGCATGAAACCCTAAGTGTGATCTTTGGAGTAGATGATTTAAGGAATTTTCTTAATACGGTCTAAAACTGATTTTAATTAAACTTTCATGCCTGTTATTGCTTGATGATAGTACTGGTTATTGTTACTACTACCATCACTAATACTATTAGTACTATTATTATTGTTGTCATAAGCAATGAGAAACCAAATTACTCATGATAATTTTTACAGGATAACAAGACTACGACCGATAAGGGAAAAACGTCTGCACACCTGATCGACGAGACTGCTCCAGTCGGGAACCTTAGGAGGGCAAAGCCTCAGACAAAGTATGAGGCGTACCTAATAAGGTGTGGACATCCGGGTTGGATATCCATGACCTCTGATGACACCGAGCCATTGAACAACTCATCATCGACATCCCCGGTCAGGTGCCGAACACGCTCCCACTCGTCGCACGTCGCCGCACCTACCTATTCACCTGTCCTAACTATTGGGGATATAGGTGCGCATGTTATCACTCGCCCTCGTAAGAGTGATAGACCAGGACCTTTAGTTTCCTTTAGGATGTCTCCTCCTCCACCTCCTCCTACAAGGACCCCGACACCATCACCTCCTAAGATCGACCTGTCCATATGTCACCCGCACGACGAACATTGGATGCCACCTAGGCATAGCTTGTATGTTGGACCGAGTGTTCTTGCTGGCAATCCGTACTCACAGTCTAGCCATCGAGCTAGTGACTTTGGCCTTTCTGACCATACTCTGAGTGACGTACAGAAGACCATCCAGCATCACGAGCTGACTCTACAGCACGCCACTCGAACTTCGCAGTCCGCCCAGTTTAAGGAGATGATGGCGTCACATAGTGTGCAACGCTTGGAGCAAGAGTAAAGGAAGAAGAGTTTAGGTTGGTTTGGATAGCTGAAGAAAAGAAAGCAGCGATAGTTAGTGGAAGAATTTGGAGTCGTCTATTATTGAGACTATTTGAAGGAAACTATATTATCCATTTTAGATACTACTATTATTATTTAAAGGGGTGATGGCACCTTTCAGTTTGTGAAACTATGACACTATTACTATTTTGTTTGGTTGAGGCTTTGTTGAAACTATCTAAGAAACTATTGCTTATGATGCTAATATTGTAGGGTGGTTTGGTTTGGAATGCAATATATGATGTGTTGAAAAATTGATTTGAGTTTTATGAATAATTCACCCCATGTTGAATGAAGAAATATGTATATTTGTGTCATGTTGTGTGTATTATATTTTTACGTAATAGGTTAGCGTGACTAATAAGGGTAAATTCGACATAATGCAATACTTCAAACCAAAATATATGAGATGCTAAATGAATTTATCTATGATCCTACCAGATTGCCGACCAGACAAGGAACTCGTATTGGAAGATGAGGAGCTGCTAGGGGTCTACATGAAGAAGCTAGACAAATCGGGAACCCACGTGGAGAGAATGTCAACCCTGAGAATGACGATTAGATTGTAACCTAGTGGAGCAACAAATTGCCAACGCCATTCCAACGATCATGATCCAGATCAACGCAGATCGGGGGAATGCAACCGGGAACAATGGACCCGGGAATATGGAAGGAAACAATGATTATACTAAGGAAATAAGAAATGGGTGTTCCTACAAGACATTCATGGCCTGTAAACTGAAAGACTTCTATTGAACTACAAGTGCAATTGAGACTTATAAGTGGCTGGATGAGATTCAGGCTATGTTAGATATTAGTGAGTGCAAGATGGAACACATGGTGAGGTTTGCTTCGCAATCACTCAAAGGAGCCGTATTGGAATGGTGCAAAACCATTATTCAGCCTCAAGGAAGGAACGCAACAAGTCGAATGAATTGGACTGAATTTAGGGATTTGATAACAGATAAGTACTGTCCAATCAACCAGCTTGAGAAGCTAGAGTCTGAATTTCTAAGCTTAGAGATGAAAGGCCCAAACTACATGGAGTACATTAACCGTTTCCTAGCTTTGTCACGATTATTGCCACATCTGGTGACGCCAAAAGCTAAAGGAGTAGCCCGTTTCATTTGGGGACTACATCCAAGAGTAAGAAGCATGGTCCGGTCCTTTAGGCCAGCAACTTTACAACCTGCGGTTGACTTTACTAGTAGCTTGACTGATGACCTGGTTAGGGCAGGATGGAGAAAGTAGACAAGAACAGAGGACAAGAATAAAGTGGATGGTGAGAAGAGAAAATGGTTTGATGTTAAGAAAACAGTTAGCAGTAGTGGTAGTTCAAGCAAAACATATGGTGAAGGAGCAAGGCATGATGATCAAAGTGAAAGGGCTTGGAGGTTATACCTAGGCACAAGCCTCTTTTGCAACAAATTCAAGCTACACCATCAATGGGAGTGCAACCCGATGCCCTGTTTCAGATGCAAACAAACTGGTCACTTGATTAAGGATTGTATGTACGTGCCAGGGAAGCAATGCTATGAGTGTGGAGATCCAGGACACATGAGAATAAGTGTCCCAAGTGAGCAATAGATAAGGATGCCAGGTCCAACAAGCCTAAGGGAATGGCATTCGTGATGGACCCAAATGGTGCTCGTAAAGAACCTGATGTAGTTGACGGTACGTTTCTCATAAACAACCAACCTGCTACCGTTCTACTTGATACTGGAGCAACTGCTAGTTTTGTTTCTACTACCTTTAGGCCTTTGACTGATTTGGCCGCTTGCACCTTAACTTTTGCATTTACCGTAGAATTGGCTGACGGTAATATAATAGAAACTATAGAAATTATCAAAGATTGCAAAATGGTCCTAGAGGGTAGTTCATTTAATATAGACTTCATGCCAATAAAGTTAGGAGGTTTTGATGTGGTAATAGTGTCACACCCCGGGCCCAGGTAGGGTGGGACGTCACAGACTAGCAACAACATACATGGCAGCGGAAACAAACCAATATAGGAGCTCAAAAGGAGAGAATCACATGGCATTTAAAGTTTTAAAAGACACCGGGATAGAAACAGATCCAGCCCCAAATATTTACATAGTTCAACATAAATCAAATAGTCATTGTGTAAACATTTTCCATCGTTGTTCAAATTGTTCAAATCATAATTTTGGTCACACAAGCAAATGCCATGGTCTCGGGGGTTGAGTCTAAGTCTTCCATAATAGCTAAGAGTCATCACGGGTTACCTGAAAAATGCTCAAAAGAAAATAGAGTCAACTAAAAACTTGGTGAATTCAAGTGATTTAAAGTTTAAAAACAATAAAAAGGGACTCTTAAAGTCCACATTAAATGTTTAGAATCAAGTATGAAAGCTCATGAAAAATCTCATTTGATTTTTGAAAGCATCATTTTCAGTATCAATCATCGTGGGGTATCACAATCAACCCTGCACTTGGTCGCCGGTTGGCCTCTTCTAAACTTGTGTTTAACCGGATATTCCCGAAGGAAGGAACAAAGCCTCAAAGCAGTGAACCATACCTGCCAGGATGGTTCACCATAGTTTCTTAATCAAAACCTGTTACATGCCACATACGATCTCTCATAATCTCAGTGGGGTATCTCCCTGTAGCGGGAGCCACTGTGTGTGGGGGATTCCCCAAATAGATCTATCCATATAAAACAAGCGGTTCACAAAAGAATTAATGATTATGATATAAGTATCAGCAGGTATCCATAAGTCCCACATACAAGCATCAAGTAAAGCACAATCATAGTTCATAAAATAATAGACCATGTTCCATCCCAAAAACAGTAAATAAAAAGTGGATCACTAGAACTCACCTTAGATATTAAGCAAAAAAGAATTCTTCGTGTGCCGGGAATATCTCAAGTCTAGCACCCTATCATGAATATATTAAGTGATTATCTACTGCTCTAAACCTATTTAAGGTCCATTAAGAGTGCCTAAGTCTTAGTTTGTCGGGTTCGGCTTTGATTCGATTAGGGTTTTGCATAAAAAGTTTCCTTTTATGGAAAGTCAAGTTTTCTCATCAAATCAAGGATTTTTATATTATTAAGCCAAAAATATATGGTAAATATGCTATTTAAGTGACTAAAGTGCTCATTTGGGTCGATTATGAAGTTTGACAAAATTTACAGTTTAGCCCCTAAAGTTTCAAAATTGACAGTTTCTACCCTTAAGTTTGGTTTCTTGTATTAGATCACATTTATAACCAAAAATCAGGTTCATGACCTTAAAATAACTTATTTTTAGGAACATATACACAAATTTTCAGTTTATGGGCTCGGTTTATAAATTACGCGTTTAACGTTACAGGTTACGGTAAAACCGAAGGGTTTAAAATGGTTACCTATGAGTTTCCATCTTTTTGAGCCTTAGACCAGTGGCTAACTTTTAAAGTCATTTTTATAAGTTTCCAACCTTTTAAATCACAAAATTTTCCTCTAGTAGTAGAAGACTCGTTTTTACATTTAAACCGTTAAAACGCGTTTTTAACCGAGTTTGACCATTTTAAAAGCTTGTTTGACCAACCTTTCTACTTTATAAGTTATTTTATCATTTAACCTACTGAAATAACATGGTTTTTATATTTTCTAACTTCATAATTATTTTTCTTAGATTTTCCTCAAAAACGTCACCCGGTTAGCACCCGTTTTCACTTAAAAATCCATTTAAAATACCTTTTGACCACTAAAATTTCCCATTGACTCCAGAACAATTTATTAATCCTTAATGAACCTGTAATTCTCTTTAAAAATTTTATAGCCCAAGTTTCCTTGTTTTTAAGTAATTTTACCATGTTTTCGGGTCCCGAAAGTGACTAAAATGGGTCTAAACACAACTTCTCCTTTATTACAGAGATTAGACATTATCAAAACTATTAATATTCATCAAAACCTACTGAAATAACAGTCCCAAATCGTGTCCTAGTTGTTCTACACATCCATAGACTTCAAATATATAGAAAATATCATAACCGACCATTACACATGTGTAAATCATTGTAACTTGAGTTTAAACATTACCAAAACTTTTTCTAACTTAAAAATCCGATTGTAGTAGTGTTTAAAAGTTATTTTTGAGCAGGTTATGACCCTTGTTTGAGAGGGTTTTCAAGCAAGTGCTTAAAGTGTGTGGTTACTTGTAGAAAGAGGGGTTTTTCAAGGTGTTCTTGTGGTATAACCTCCCATTCCTGGTGTACACCCATTTGTAACATTCAAAACAGATTATTAGAAGTTTAATGAACAATTAAAAATCGGGTTACAAGGTTACTTCTCAAAGATTACAAGGTACACATGTTGGATGGTGCAAAAACACCAAAAATAGGGTTTTCAAGGGGTAAATCGGGTTCTATCGCTTAGAATGGCTATCATATCTTGTGGTTTACCTTCAAAAATGTTGGGAAATCCTCAATAACAAAGTTATGGTGAGAAGTTTCTGATACAACAAGAAAAGGTAAGGGTTTTAGGTGAAAAATGAAGAAAACATGAGAAATGTCCAAAACCGAGCACATGGAGCTTACACTTGATGTAACTCATGGTTTGGAAGGTGTGGATGGTCATGGATGGATAGAATCTCCTTGGAATTGGCTGTAGAACCTCGAACAAAGGCTGGAGCCACAAGTCTTGCAATTTTCAAGCACCAAAACTTCACCAAATGGACACCCTTTTTGCGGTTTGTTGTTGGCCGATGGATGTGGGCTTGTTCTTCGTGATTTGGAGCTGAAAATGGAGAGGGAAATGAGAGATTTTGCAATATCATGTAGAATATAAGATTGTAATATTTAGTTAGTTGGTAATTGTTGTGCATGCATATGCATGTTCTAGCCGTGGGTTCTTAGTGTGTGCATGCACACATCCTTAATTGTTCCACTAATAAATTGATTTCTTTATAAGGGTGACTAATTAATATTCCCGGGCACTAAGTTTCTAAAAGTTCAGACTTGAAATAACTAAAATTCACAAAAATCACATAGAATCATAAAAATGGATCAAATAACAAATGGTGATTCTAATATTATTGATATAATTAAATTGTTTCTATTATTAGTACTCATAAGATGGGAAATGATGCATTTAAATTAGGGTTTAAAATAGTGACCTTGGGACCGTTGGTCACATTCTCCCACCGTTTAGGAAATTTTATCATGAAATTTTAGCTTCGATTAGAATCTGGACGGGTGGGTTTGAAGAGATGCGGGTAATCCTTCCTCATCTCGTCTTCACATTCCCAAGTGAATTCTGGCCCTCGTCTCGAGTTCCATCTAACCTTGACCTTGGGTATGCGGCTTCGCCTGAGTTGCTTAACCAAGCGGTCCGTGATCTCTATGGGTTCTTCCATGACGTTCAGCTTATCATTGATTCTTGTCTCCTTCAACGGTAGCTCCAAGGTTTTGTCTACCAGGCATTTCTTCAAGTTTGACACATGGAAGGTGTCGTGTATATAACTCAACTTCTGAGGTAGTTTCAACTTGTAAGCCACCGGACCAATTCTTGCAAGTATTTCGAATGGTCCAATGTATCTTGGGCTTAACTTTCCTGTTTTTTCGTACCTCACGGTTCCCTTCCATGGTGCTACTTTCAGCATTACTCTATCACCTATCTGAAACTCTAATGGTTTTCGTCTCCTGTCAGCGTATTTCTTCTAACGGTCCCATGCTGCTCGTAGACGTTCCTTGATTTTGGAAATCTTATAAGTGGTTTCTAATACGATGCCAGGTCCCAACACTTGGCCATTACCAATTTCATTCCAACTCAATGGTGACCGGCATTTCCTACCATAGAGAGCCTCATACGGAGCAGCATTGATGCTTGCATGGTAACTGTTATTATAGGAGAACTCCACCAATGGGAGATGGTTATCCTAGTTCCCACCAAAATCAATCACGCAAGCTCTCAGTATATCTTCTAAAGTTTGAATAGTCCTTTCGCTTTAACCGTCAGTTTGCGGGTGGTAAGCCGTGCTTATGTCCAGACGGGTTCCTAAGGCTTGTTGGAGTGATTTCCAGAAACGCGAAGCGTAACAGTTATCACGGTCGGAGATTATTGATAGCGGCACACCATTCCTAGCCATTATTTCATTGATATACAGTTGAGCCAGTCTTGACATGTCATAGTCTTCCCGAATTAGTAAGAAGTGAGCTGATTTAGTTAGTCTATCCATTATTACCCAGATAGCATCATGACCTCTAGACGTTCTGGGTAGCTTAGTAACAAAATCCATCGTGACGTTATCCCATTTCCATTCTAGGATTTCTGGCTGTTGTAACGTCCCTGACGGTTTTTGGTTTTCAGCTTTTACCATGGCACAAGTTAGACATTTTCCAACATAAATAGCGATTGATTTCTTGATTCCTAGCCACCAGAAAAGTGCCTTTAAATCCTGGTACATTTTATCACTTCCAGGGTGAACCGAATACCTAGATTTATGAGCTTCGTCGAGAATTACCTCTCGAATTCCCCCATGCTTTGGCACCCAAGTTCTCCCTTCGCACTTATATGTACCATCTTTTCCTGTTTCAAATCGCTTTTCCATTCCAGTTAAACCTTCTCCTGCTAAATTTTCCTCCTTTAACGCTT
>BJCO01672143.1:0-14254 GCA_018326465.1 Flaveria floridana | reverse complement strand
TTTATTTGCTGCAAATATAAATGCATTTATGAACTTCAACAACCCATTTAGTCATAAAGCTTAAAACTTGTTGTAAATATAAATGCACTTATGAACTTCAACAACCCATTTGGTCATAAATCTTAGAACTTGCTACAAATGGTATACATACAAATGCATAATGTTTTGGTGAATTTGAACTACAACAACCCATTTTATGAACCGCAACTAATCATATATAGTTCATATTTGGGATTCCATTTGAAAAGGAGCTTATGACTTTTGAAGTGGTAAAAAGACAGAAATACCCCTCCAGAAGTCACTAGAAGTTACCAAATTATGACTTCTAGTGACTTCTGGAGGGGTATTTCTGTCTTTTTACCCCTCCAAAAGTCATAAGCTCCTTTTCAAATGGAATCCCAAACATCCCCATAGTAATATAAATACACCTTATGAACTTCAACAACCCATTTTCATTTCATTAAGATAATACTTGGTACATTGATCAAAGAAAAACCAAATACAACATGAAAACAACCTACATACTAGACCATAAACAACTTCAATCTGATCAATGGAAAATAAAAAACATCATGAAAACAACCCAACTAAAACGTAGTAGGAACTTCAATCTTTGGCTCTTAACTTCCATTGCTCTTGTCAAATCTTGTTATGAGTTTACTGATCTCAAAAGTACGTGTATAACTTCAGTAGATCTTTCACACATTGGAGGGTCAAACCAAGCAACAAACCCACAACTCCTACCCTGTAATCAAATTTCATCAACTAGGTCAAAAAAATCAAACCAATTTTCATCAACTACATCAAATTATCAAACCAATTTATAAAGTTACATGTCTATTATAGCAATAAAACCTTCGACCAGGGTTGTGGTTCGTCCATGATGTTCGAATGATGCTTTCTTCACCACATGCGTAGAGAACCATGGTCTTTGATGATTATGGAGAAGCTCTTGAAGTTGATGCTTGAAGTCAATGCTTGAAGAAGAAAAGCAAATGTGTCTGATATGAACTATCTAGGGCTTAAAAGGGTGAAAAGGAGGAGGGTTAATAAAGGATTAAAAAAATAAAAAAACATTAAAAGACAATAATACCCCTGAACAAACGGTGTAAATAGATGTCGTTAGGCTCGTGGATGAAAACTGCAACTTTTAGAAACCTTGAGGATACCCAGGTGAAAAAAAAAGATTTTGGATGAAAATGACAAAACTGAGCAAACTACAGGGATGAAAATGGCAGTTTACTCTAAAATAAAAGTTGGGAATTGTCACATGCCAAATAAATAGTATAATTATTATCGATCAATGAGGAAAAATGATGATTATTAAAATCTAATTTGTCTTTTAAAAAATATTATGGATTCATAGCAGGTTGAAATGAGTCGGGTTCAGTTCTTGGATAACTCGGGTTGAAACTGGGTTGGCGTATGAAGGGGCAAACCGAGTTGAATCAGGTTGGACCCAAGTTGAAGGGTGATAGGGTTGAACCCGGGTTGGGTTCGGGCCGAGTCACCAGGTCAAGTCAGGAAACCGTGTTCAATGTGCATTTATAGCCTACACTACCGGGTCCTTTTAGTGGGCGCTTTTCGTTTGATGGTCAAGAAGTCCACAAACTAGTTTGGGTCCATAGTAAACACGATGAAAAGTGGTTCATGGGAGAAACCTATTCGGTTAGAAACCGATTTGAGGAATGAAGGAACCCCCCTGATGTGGTTTGTTTTGTTTTCGAGCCCGAAACAGGTAATAGATTCGATTTTAAAAAATGTATATTTTTAAAAAAAATTGAAAATAACTATAAAAACATAATTTTAACAATTACAATCTAAATAAAGCATTTTTTAATAAATTCAACGTTGGTGTTTATTCTTCATAGGAACTATTATTGTCAAATGAAGCGACATCAATCGTAGGTGAGTTTCATCAATAGGGGAGAAGAAATTCTGGTTTCCACTCTTCCTCATGCATTCATTCTTCAACTTATATTTATTTTTTGATATTTGATTGGTGTTGTATATGATGTGTTTGCTTCCAAGTGAATCTTTAAATAAATACACGCATTACAACAAAGTTGTTAATAGATGAATCTTTAAATAAATACACACACCTCAACCGATGGTGGAAACATTGGAGCGTGAAAAGTGATAAATTGTTCAAAGACATCATAGAACTAAAGTGATAATAAATTGAGATTGAGTTTCATTTTCATTTATCAACATAACATTACAATGTTTCAAATAAACGTACAACAATTTTGAGAAATAAAAGTCTAAAACAAACATAACAAAATAATAGATTTGATGTATTTCTAAGTCCACCTAATTGAATTTCTTGATAAAGCTTCAAGCATTTCCTGCAACATATATAAAATATTGATCAACATATGAATATGTTGGTGAGCATACAAGTTTAATACATAGCATAATAGTGAATAAATCTCAATTCAACATGAATAAAGTATACTAAAGTTTGTACATTGCTAGTATACAAAGCAAATAATCAAACCAAAGTGTCCACTAGCGTAATCTTAGCATTAAAAATGATCAAGACCGTAAAGATTGAATAACTTAACATAGACCCATCGTAATAGGACGGATGTGCTAGTCCTATAGTGCTATACATATTAAGGGTGGTTTAGATTGCTTGCAAGATAATGTATTCTAGCATGTATTTACAAATAGTATAACAAGTAAGCGTTTGTATGAATTGAGTTTCAGAATGAGTTTGGTTGAATGTATGATTGAGTGTATTTGATAAATGGTACATATTGCTACTAAATAGTGTTAAAACAAAAGGGGTGAAGTATGACTCACGTTTTGGCGATACAATCCACAAGGATAGATGAATGAGTTTTAAGGATTGAGTCACCAAAGTCACCCTAAAAGGTAAACAAAAGTGTATAAGTTTAGGATTCAAAGTTTGAGATTTAGCAATTGAAAAGTATATGAAAATTACAAATATGAGAGTACATAAAAGTATATACTACTTAGACACTTATTAGGACACCATGTATTATTATGTTCTTTATGAGTATTAGTCACTTATTTGAAGTTCAAAATAAGAAATCATAAGATTAGTATAGTGTCTACCTTAACACAAAATATTCAACCATGGTTTGATTGATGTTACAGTTTTGGTTTTGACTAAGTATTATGTAGATGTAAATAGAAGTCATGCATTAGAGGTAGGGTAATCCATAAACCTCAAGTGTTATATTCATATAAATCATGTATTAGAGGTAGGGGATATCCATAAACCTCAATATTATCACCATTGCAAAAAATCTCCACATAAGGGTGATTTAGATGCTCATGAGTACATAAATGAAAGTACTAAAGTAAACTAAATAATTTGACTAAGTGTTTCGATGGGGTATGTTGGAAATATTAGTTTTAGAAACAAGGTTCAACATCATCATTTCATACCATAACACAAGTCTATCAACATTGGTTGTAGCCCTAGTTTGGTTTCATCCACTTGTTGATTTGTAGATCTCTTAGTATTTTGTAAAGATGGAAGAATGGCGTGTAAAATCCTTAAAATTTCTAGAACATAACTTCAACATAAGCCTTCCAACATTGAAGTTATTAGTGACTTCGTTTAGTATACAAAAGGCTTAAAAACAATACAAGAAAAAACATGTATGAAAGAATCAAGTAGAACATTTCCAACTTGGACCTTAAAAATGTAGGTTTACCATACTTGTTCACCTTGATGACTAAGTGGATACGTCATAGAGGTTGTTTCAAGTGGTAAAGTAAATGAAAGAAGAAAGTAAGAAAAGAAAATTAAAAAAAATAAAAACTCAGAAGTTGTTCTTGAAAATTCCTTATAAGAAAATAAAGTTCTTGGACGAACTAAGAGAGTTTAAGATAGAGTTTAAAAGTGATTAGTGAGGGATTTGGGTTAGTATTTATAATAACAATTATGATTTTGCATTAAAAAAAAGTAGTTAGGGAGATAAGTGGAAGGAAAATTCAAAAATTTCAATTTTAACCCTAAGCTTATTTTATTTATTAATTTGCACCATAAACTCATTATTAAACATGTTTTGGGTATTTTAACAAATGAATCATAAAAAGAAAAATAATAACATTTTTCAAAAAATATAAGTCCCGATAAGTTGCTCGATTTTGCGTTAAAATATGTATTCGTGATTGTTTAAGCGTTGCGCAAGCTTATAATCAATAAGAATGATATAAAAAGGTATTTTCACTATGATCAAGTCTTCAGATTACAAGGATTGAATTAAAAAGAAAGATTACATTTGAAAAAGAAACTAAATGGAAAATACGAAACACTACAGAAAGAATGGGCTCGGTAAAGGGACATGAGAGTTAAGGGTACCTGGTTCACGCACGGTAGAGAGGTACACACCACCTCACCTTCTTATCGGCAACGGAGGGAGGGGTCCTTTTGACCTTAATCATTCTGTGTTAGTGGGAAAGATAACTTTTTTTCTAAATGTCGGGGATACCATACCACTAAGCAACAATCAATTAAAATGATACATTTTTTGCTAAATATATAACCATTTAATACATTTTATCTACTCCTTCATCTTTTCTGATCTCAGCCTATATATGCTCATAAATATGTTTTAGTTTTTTTTATGGATTCATAATCACCATCATCATCTTTTAGCTCCAATAAATCTTCCAATGGTTCATTTGAGAAACATAACAATCTTATTTTATCTAAAATGGTACAAGTCTCATTTCTTTTGCTTGATAATTTGAAAACTTGAAGTGACGAAAACTAGAAGATATTTCGGTATAGATCGTGTTAGCAATCATGATTGTGTTGTACATGATCACTTCTACGAACATCATGTATACCTAGAAGAAGTATTCCATGAAAGGTTTTATATGCACTATGAACTATTTATCCGAATCACTAACAACATTGAAAGAGAATTACTTATTTAAGAGTAGCGTATGGTAGCAGATTGTCACGCTCCATTCCCCGGGTGCGACATGTTGTATCACACTCACAACTATATATAACAGATTCTTCATAATCAAGACCAGAAAACTATATTGAATTAAAATCGTAACAGTATTTACATAAATCTACATGTCTTTTGTGTTTACAATCCCAAACATATACACTGGCCTAGGCAGGTTAATCCAGTTGATGTCTTCTACATGAGGGCTTTTATTCAACTTAAACCGCTTAGTCTTTTTGTCCTAGCTTATTGCCTTCCGGCATTTCATGCTCCTACATCACAAGATAAAACACGTTAACAACGATGTTATTGGATTTTTGTTGGTGAGTCATAACTAATGACTCTAAAGCTTTTAGATAATCATGACAAGTGTGCAAGTAAATATCAACAAATAAAATCAATACTGAATTTGTTGCAACGAGCATCAGTTTTGACCACACATGTGCCACTCTAGGCTTAATACACATACATACACACACACATACACATACACACACACACACACACACACACACATATATATATATATATATAGAGAGAGAGAGAGAGAGACATTCAATTGAAAACTAAAAAAATGTAAAGAACTAAAAGAACCATTTTAAACCATAGATTAATATGATTAAGGGTCGTAACTGAAAGTGGCAAACTAGTAATTTCTTCAACTTTAAAGATTGATTACGGTTAAACTAGAGGGGTAAAACTGGTATTACAAAATAAAATTTGAAATCCTATTAGATCTGGGGCTTCTATGGAAACATTAAGTGAGAACAATCATATATTTTATTAGGTTTAATTATAACTAATTTTCTTTTAGTTCTCGAGACTACATTTGGATAAAACTACTTACAATTGTTTTTTTTATGTTTTCTTTAACAAAAGCATATCCCCGTCTATAGTAGATTCTTCTTTTAAGAAACCTTTATATTTTCAAATATCAATATTAACTTTAAATGTCTTGTATGAATTTTCATTTTCTATTTATCTAGTTAAGTTATCATATATCTCAATTACTTTATCAATCACTCTTCATTTAGAGTTTATTACTTCATTTAGAGTTTATTATTTTATATGACTGTTTTTATCATAATTTGTTATCTTCTAAAATACTACAATTTAAGAAGATTTTCAAATATAAAAATGGCACTACCTTAAGCCGATGTTAACGTTTCATCTTTGTATGAAAAAAATGTTTGTGTACTAAAAATAGAATAATTAATTAATGATGGTTTAAACAATATCAAATGGAAACAATTTACAACTATAGTTCTACCTATGACAAAACTCAAAAGATCATTAACGGTAAAATTACAAACATTGATTAGAGTCATCTCAAAACTTAAATAAAAAAGCACAAAAAGGATTTTGTGACTATAATGCGGCTTTGTCAAAATACCAAACAATAGATGTTATTTTTAAATGTTTCTGATCATCTTTAACTTTTAGATCATTTAAATTATTCACTTAGTCAAAGTTAAACATAAGTTATAAAGCATATTAGAATACACTAGATACAACATAAAACATATGTATAAATAAATGCATATATGCATTATTGCATATGTGCATATATGCATAATTGCATATGTGAGTATATACACAATTGCATATGTGCATATATGCATAATCACATATGTCCTTGTACACACATATACGTTATTGCATATATACATTACTACATATAGTGTTACATACATATATTAGTACAATGCTTACACCTCTTCAAATATAGATTACTTGATAGTGACTAGCATATGTCTTTATTTTTTATTTGCATACGAGGCAACTATTACCAAATGGTAAAAAAACTATTGAGAGACCAAAACCATGAGATGCAGTTGCAAGCAAGAAGTTTTTAAAAGCATATGCATATCATGATGAACCAATTTTTACTTTAAAACCTAAAATCTTTTATGTTGTGATTTATATAAGGAGTATACACTAACAAACACCAAATAAATACAACCTTATATATTCTTTTTTTCCTCTTCCCAACCTCCATTTGAATCTGCTTGAGAAAAGAGGGTTTGAGCTCCAACACACCACTTTCTTTTGGCAAGTTTCTTACTCCTCTTATTAGCATCCTTCCACTTTCTGCTAGCATCTCTCACTTCCTGCCGTAACTTTCCATTTCATTTTGCCCCCCTTCATAGCAAGTCACCTTCATCATCTGTCCACATGCATATATACTCGATTTATCGTCTATTTACAGTTTATCAGTTTAACCAAACCCTACCATGATCGACTGGTCAATTTAAAGATGTTTAAAAAATGACCAAATGTACTGGCTATAGCTACCAATCCGGTCTTGATTCTAAATGTTAGATGAATAAAAATAAAATTATTTACAAGAATAAAGATCACACTACAATATATATCAGATACTCAAAATTTCTTCAAAAGTGCAAATCAAAATTTCAAACAAGAGTATAAAGAGAAAAACCAAGATTGCATAACAAAACAATTAATAACAAAAAGATCCCATGTCTATGGTTGTCCTGCTTAACGGAGGATGTTAAGAGATGAGTATGGTTTTTGTGTTTGTTTTAGTGTATGTCTTACAAATCTTTATCATTATTATAATAATGCATGTCCGATAATTTGGAAAGTGGTTATTTGAAAAGTGGTTATTAGAAAAGTTTTAGAAAGTACCATAATGCCATTTTTAATTTTTATAGAATTAAAAAATACAAGAAAAAATGAATGGCTGAAAATAGTTCTTTTAGTTCTTTATATTTTTTTGGTTCCATGTACGAATGACCATGGTTGTGTGCGAATGAATGCTGAGTCGTGCGATTGAGCGTGTGTGTGCGAATGAATGGCGACGTGTGATTGGAAGTATGTGTGCGAATGAGTGTGAGTCGTGCGATTGAGTGTGTATCATGCGAATGAGTGTGTGTGCGAATGAATGTTGTGTCGTGCGAATGAGGTTGTATGCGTATGAGTGTTGTGTTGTGCGAATGTGTGTGTACGACTGGATATGTGTGTGCGAATGAATGTTGTGTCGTACGACTGAATGGCGATTCGTACGAATGAAGGTTGATTCGTACGAATGAAGGTTGATTCGTGCGAATGAATGTTGATTCGTGCGAATGGATGTTGAGTCGTGCGACTGAAGGATGTATGTGTGTGAATGCATTCTTGTGTACAGCGAGTGTAGGTCGTGTGATGTTAAAGTAACATTGATACAGTTACCATTGCTAAGGACATTATTAATATTAATATCATGATTATTACTAATATTAACACAAATACAATCAATATTATCATTTTTACGATTACCAAGACTAACATTAGAAACTACTAATAACCTTATTGCTTTTAACAACACAATCATTTTGTCATACCGAGTACGCTCCTTTAGTAACGATGAAATCCTTAACACTAATATCATTATCAATGGTGACGATTCCTAGTACACGAATCTATATAAAACCTTATGCTTATGCCTGCTTGCATGTGTGTGTGTGTCGCGTGACCGATCTGTGTCGCGTGACCGATCCAACCCGAACCAACCGAACACATCTATTCTCTTTGAACGTATCATTAATACTTAACAATAATTAATAATAGGTGTTTGATCGATTGTTGCTTTTATCTTCTGGAACCTTTGTTCATCTATTTCTACCATCAATCAAGTGAGTTTCGTGGCCCTTTTTATGTTAATTTATTACTTCAATTATTTACAAACTTGAGGTAAAAGTATGCTCACCCTTTTCATGTTGTACAACTCATATTCTTGGGATTATCGTGTTACTGTTTTGTTAGTCTTTATATGATACATGCATGAGTTTGTTGTGTGGTACTTGATTCACAACTATTTAATTCTGGTGTTGGAATCGACGGATAGGTATTGGTAGTACTATTGGGTTGACACCCCCACCCTCGTTTGTTGGTATACTAGTTAGTACCAACATTGGCTAGGAACGGACCCTAGGGTGAATATATTCCGACAATATCTTTGTGTACGTCGTAGGTTTAGTTATGATACTCATGTTATCATGTGATTTTGCTTACTTATAACTGTAATCACGATATTCCGCAAAACTATTATACAGCATCAATTTTGTTTACTATTAAACCTGCGAACTCACCAACAATTATGTTGACCATTTTGAGTATATCTTTTTAGGTGACACCAATAACTGAAGATTCTAGGTGTGCGGCCTTAGTGGAGACCCTAGGATGCATTTTTTAGTCTATACATTACTTGACATTGTTGGTCTAATTGCATATTATCATACTTTTGAATACTTGTTCCCAGGTTGTGTGAATTCTATTACAATGTTAATACTTTTGGCTATGTGGTCGTGGTTATCGACTAGACACGACACAAGTCTCCTTTGTGTCGGGTGTCGTCATGACACGTTATTCATTTTATACGTATATAAATTGCATCTCTATTGATTACAATGTGTTATGACGATCTCGTTCATTACATCCTCGTGTTTCCGCTCTTAGCGGGGATGTGACACTAAGACCATGGCTACACAGGTCTCCTATTTGTTTTACTTCTCGGCACACTTTTAAAAACATTATGTATCAAAACATTACAATCTAGAATGCAACCCCAAAACATTTAAGAAAAAAAGAGAGCGTTTAGACTCACAATGATAAGCTTCCCGAGCGCATCTACCACATATTGGTCGGCTAGTGTTAATAATCCTATATTATATAAACACACACACGTCAACTTGATATAACTTACATGTGCAAACCTTCAGGATTCCCCACTTGGATTAATCTATTTGACTAGATCTAGTCATGTCAATAACCTCAGGATAGGGTTTTCCATGACCTCATGTTGTCATTTCCCATCACCGCTCATGATGAACACGCATCGAAGAGCTAGGGTTCATGCATACACCCAACACACCTATATAAGTATGACTAGGAAAATGTTCAAATGTAAACGAGAGAATCAAGAAAACTAAAGATAAATCTAAGCTTTTGAGTGCTTAAGATTAAGTGTTCTATATAATTTTGGAATGAAGTGTCGCTAAGTACACATTTGTATTTTTTATTAAAATAAATTAGAATCATGGATCTTAACCAAACAAAGATTTAGATTTAGTTTAATTTTTTTTAGTTTCTTTTTGTTTGCATTAAATATTTTCCTATAAATATAAATGTAAATATTTTTATGAAGATTTGTTTTATGTAAATGCTTTTTTAAAAGAAAGTAAATGTGTTCTATAAACATTTCCTTATGTGACGTTAACCTTTTTGTTATTGATGGTTAAACATTATTTATGTAAACGTTTTCTTTTGTGACGTTAACCTTTTTGTTACATAACATCATCTTTTTTACATGTATCAAAGCACAGATCACAAACGTAGTAAGAAACCCGCGACAACACGCGGTCTTGAATTCTAGTTGTCTTTTTATTTTTAAAATTCCTTTTTCATTATGTCAACCACGTATCATTTGTTGGTATTAAACACATTCGTTGGCTATGATGTTAGTATGCATTTATATAATACTACTAGTATGCAGTTGTTTGCTACATGTAGGATATTAAAAAAGTATATATGCGTAATGTATATATGTTTATATGATTTTAGAACATTCATCTAAATATTCATTTGTTAACATTTAGATTTAACAAAACTTAGGATCATGAACTTTTTCTTGAACGACAAGGCAAAACAATAGCATTAGCACAAAGAAAACAATACAAGATGCCAAAAGCAAGATGGCATGGCAAACACTAAACAACCACGTCATAAGGGTACAAAGTTAAAATTACACCAGACTTGCTAATCTACATCTATCAATCATGCTTTATTTTTTATCCATCAAAAAGCATTTACCTTTATCTCTTCCAACACCCTAGCCATATATATTGGGAACCCTCCCCAAAAAGATTAGCTTATTCAAGTCTTCCAAATAAACCAAAAAGACTCATGCAAATTACATTCATACCCACTCAAGGGAAATGGACTCAAAGAAAACTAGAAGAAGCAATCGTGTAAGACTAGCACCAAGCAAAATAAAATACTACAAACGGGGAATGCAGCTCAGTCGAAATAACAGAATGTGGGTACTATCTATAAGTAGAGGGTAGGGTGAGGTAGTAGTCATGCTAATATTATGATTGTTTGCTTTCTATTCTCATCTCTTTCTTCTGTAACTTTTCTCGTCCCTGCTAAAACAATCTGTTCCTACTTCCTTTCAAATCCAATTAGAATACATTTCATTGGTATTTTCATTGCTCATCAACATAGATGGCTGATGGTACCTTTTTTAAGGTATTGGATGAACTGGTCAAAGGGCTATATATAGAAGGTTAGATGTCGCTTTGTCGGGACGTTGATCTCCTTACCAAGTTAATGTCTAAACATGAGGCTATGCTTACAGAGATCTTGAAGCAGATGGCCAAACTCCATGCAGATGATGGTCTATCTTCGGGTAGCGGCAGCTCCGGTGTACCCCACGACCCAGGTACTAGTATTTTGGGTCGTCACAAACCGGCGCCCGTCCTTTTGCCTCGTTTCTCCTGCGACTCGCTGGAGCGGTGAATAGCTCAAGCTTCAAGCTATTTTGAATTTTATTCAAACGAGGACTATGATCGGATGGTAATTTCCTCATTATACTTGGATGTGGAGGCTGTCAATTGGTTCGATTGAATGTAACGGCACCATCAGTTGTCCAATTAGAAGAACTTCACCCAAGCCTTGCTCCTTCGTTTCCGATCCAAAGAGTTAGAGCACCCGGAGGGTTTACCGGCCAAACTCTAACAGATTTCTTCAGTTGCAGATTATCAGAGCAGATTTGAGGCTATTTCCAATCACACAATTCTTCTTCCAATGACATTTCTGGTACGTTGTTTTATTTCCGGCCTACGCGCTGACATTAAGCACTCTGTTCTCATTCATCAGCTTTCTACCGACCATGAATTTAGCCATTTGCATGAACAGAGAATTACCCTTGTAAAAGGTATGGGTCGTGTTTCTTTGGGATTGGGTATACCCTAAAACCCCCCTGGTTGATGCGAATTCCACTTCCAAAACTGGGAACCCTAATTTTGGAGTCACCAAGGTGGGTTCAAATGATTATCTCCAGCTAAAGTTGCCCAGAAACATGCACAGGGGTTGTTTTACTGTTGTGATGACAAGTACACCTAGGATCATAAGTGTAAGGTCGCACCCTAGTTATTGTTGTTTGACAATGACCCTGGCGATTCTGCTCTAGGGGATCGTACAGAGGATGTGGAATTAGCCACTAAGTTGCAATTGTTAGAGCTTAATCATCAATCCATCATCTCTTATAATGCCTTAGCCGGTGGTTGTTCTTCTTCTACGTTACGTTTTTCTGGTTCCGTAGGTGGCTAATTGGTCCAGGTATTGTTAGATAGGGGTAGCACCCATTGTTTTGTACAACACGCATTTCTAAATTTCTTTAGCTTCCGGTTGAAGCGGTTACACTGTTTTTAGTGTTGGTTGGCAGTGGTGAGCGACTACCCTGCTCGGGTCTTGCTCGCCAAGTGGAAGTGGTCATCCAAGGCCAACCACTTTTCATTGATTTATATGTATTACCATTGCAAGGCTGGGTGGTCTTAGGTGTACCATGGCGGGCTACTCTTGGCCTTATTATCACCAATTACGCGAATGATTCCTTCGAGCTCACATTCACCGGTAACCGCGTTGTGTGGAAAGGGACCTCCATCCCACCTTACAGCCAATTCAATTTAATGGTTTATGTCGATTAGCGCAAACTAATGCCATTGGTGATCTATTTCACCTGCAATTGTTGTCCCCAAAAGATACCCAACGGTGGACTATCCCTTGGATCTGCAGACTCTACTCTCTAAATTTTCCCTGGTATTTCAATTGCAATAGTCTCTTCCACTGCCACGCACTCAAGATCATCATTACAATTTCATTCATCCGGCTAGCACTCCTATTTCAGTGAAGCCCTATAGATACCCCTATTTTTAGAAAAAGGAAATTGAAATGATGGTTAGTGACATGCTATAACAGGGTATTCTTCCCCCCAGTACAAGACCCTTCTCTTCCTCAGTGTTACTGGTAAGAAAAAAAGCTGGTACGTGGCGCTTCTACGTCGATTATCACATTCTTAACGCCATTACCAACCGTGATCGTTTTCCTATACCCTCCATCGATGAGTTATTCGATGAGCTTTATGTAGCACGATATTTTTCGAAATTAGATTTATTGACGGGTTACTATCAAATAAGGATTCATGAGCAGGATGTATTTAAAATTGAGTTTCGTGCGCACGATGGTCATATGAGTTTCTCGTCATGCCATTTGGTCTGACAAACGCCCCATCCACCTTTCAACGCCTTATGAATGACATCTTCCAACCTTACCTTCGCACATTTGTCCTCATTTTCTTTGATGATATTCGGGTTTATAGTAAGACTTGGCACGATCATTTATCTCATGTTCGGTTGATTCTACAGATCCTACTTCACCACCACCTGGTTGCTAAGTATTCTAAATTCCTTTTTGGGCAAACTATGATTAGCTATTTGGGGTACATCATTTCCATGCAAAGGATGGCTGTCGATCCCATTGAAATTTATGCAATTGTGAATTAGCCTCTTCCTACGTCTACGAAGGATGTTTAGAGTTTTCTCAGGCTCGCTGACTATTATTGTTATTTTATCAAGAACTTTGCATATATTGTTGGTCCTTTATTTGATTTGCTCACGAAAGATGGTTTCAAAATCAGTGTTGGAAGAAACCGTCGGACTTCGAGGGATTTTTAAGGTTTAAAGGAAATCATTTTTGGTGTTAAGATTAAAAGAAAAGTCAAAAATAATTTTACTTTACTTTTGAGAAAGCATTTTTAAAAAAAAAATATTTTATGAATTCTCCTATATATTTAAAAACTAAATGGAATGTGCAGTTCTTTTTGTGGTTTTTTGATTTTGGCCACACATCTTTTCTCTTTTACGTTTTACCCCCTCTGGCCTCTACCTGTTTATGAGGGGAAATGCCCTCATTTTCTCAGATGTGTGATGCCACTGCCGCTCGCTGCCGCCACTGCCGCTTGCTGGCGCCACCGCGAACAGCCGACGCCACCGCCACCGCATGAACCGCCACCGCCTGATGGTGTCTGATGGTGCCGGAGGTGAGTGAGAAAGGGCGAAATCGGTGTCGCTCGCTGCCGCCACCGCTGCTCGCTGTCGCCACCGCGAACAGCCGACGCCACCGCCACCTAAGGTTGAGGTTTTTATGCGCAGAGTACAAGTTTCTATGCGGGTTTCTTTGGTTTTAACCTTTGTCCTCTGTAATTCTCATTTAGAGAAAGAGTGAGAGAGAGTATGAGGGGCGGAGCTCTC
>BJCO01672134.1:0-15000 GCA_018326465.1 Flaveria floridana | reverse complement strand
AAGAAACATATTCTTATAAAATAAGAAAATTTTCTAATACAGAAAACTTTTTTTAAAAATACAAAATATTTAAAATTGATGTTTTTAAAAAGTAACTTTTTATAAACCAAAAATAGTTATATTGGGAGTTGTAGAAGAAAATTTATAATAATAACTTTTTTTAAACTGTTTGTTTGAAATAATATTTATATATATTTATTTTTTTGAAAAAAATAAAAAGGTTTAAAATGTTAATATCAATTTTTTATTATTTATAGTTATTACTTAAACGTAATTTTAATTATATCTTATTTTAGTATATCGTTTAATATTTAAATAATATTTATTATATTTAATATTTTATTTATTAAATTCGTCTAATACACAGATTTACTAAAACTAATATACTTCATTTGAACCCCCAAATACTTGGATTTACAGAAACATTGAATGCCATTTGGCTAAAGCCATTTGGTTCCAAAATGTTTTATTGAGGTAAATGCTCCCTTGTAGTTGTATTACTATTAAAACTAATTTGTATGAACACTAACCTTATCATTTAAATAGTAAATATTTTTAATAAAGAATGTTAAACAAAACCTAACGATAACTTGTTAGTTTAGCGGTAATGTGAGAAATCGCCTAAATCCTTCGCGAAGATTAACTCAACACTGTAATCTTAGACTATACGTAATGTATATTTTGAGGGCTTCAAACATGATGATATGAACACAGTAATGCTTCAAACATCATTACAAGATAATTAAAATGTGCTCCAAATTCATAATGCTCCAAGTCCTTAACAGTCGTCAAGCACAACTTTTCTTAAATTATTACATCAATAGAGCTTCACAAACTAGCCCACTACACTTGATTTAGAATGTGTTTTAGTGAAAAGATTTTTAACTACATGACATCTAAATGTCATTTTAACAAACAACCACTACGCATAGTCTTATTATTGTATGATATGTAAGTTTTATTTACTTATATAGCATGAAATACAAGAATAATTTTCATTTACCTATTTTGTTATGGATGAGTGGACTCTTTTCTAAAGTACAATATATATGATTCACTTTTTATTGTATCTTAGTAGTTACGCCATATAGTTGTGGTGTACACAAGTGTCTTAAGAATCTCTAATTGTTAAAGGGATTAGTACCATAAAATCAAAATAGTTTCTTATTTTCTATGAGGAAATCAGTAAACTTAATTTTGGTATATTAGATTTCTTATCACATACTTGTGAAAAAATATTAAAATATTGATTTACACCTAGACCAGGACAAAAATTTTAAAGTGATCCAAATGTAAAAGTATATTGACATGAATACGTCTTCTATCATATAAGACGAAATATATTTGTGTATAAAGTGATCAAAATTTGATGAGCTAGTGATGTTTTTATATATAAAAAAAAAAAGAAAACAAAAGGAAAGAATGAAACATCTGTAGCCTCCCAGTATGTAACCAGTGTTCTAGTTTGTCAACATTAATCATTGATTTCATTAATACTTGTATTTAACAAGATCCTGGATTTTAATCCACCAAAATTGGGTTGATAGATATTTTAGCGGAAAACAAAAGGTTGTGTTAGTTTTGTGGTATTAGCTCATTTGAGATACAAAATGGCACAATCTTGTACATTTTAAGACATTGTTTACAAGAATTTTACAATTTAAAAGTAAAAGCTATGTTACATGAATATTATAGTGTTTATATACGTAAGCATGTTTGTATATATAATTAGTTAAGATATTTGACAAACATCAAACATGAAATCAAAATATATTTTCATAGATGTAATGCCCTGGACTCAGGGGTCTCGAAAGTCGGTTTACATATTCACAACATAGTTCTTAAACTAAACTTTCATTCTATGTTGCGAAAAATGTTTAAACATAACAAGCATAACATTCAAGTCTATTACATAATCCTCATCATGAACATAATTGTCTATAACAAAGCATAAACAAAGGGGATGCCATTTCTAGATAGGTAGCCTTTTTCCATGCCAATTATACCTTTACAAACCCTTAAAGCAAACATACGTTTAACCTGATCCTGATGTGCATCATAAAAGTAGGTAATATTGAGTGAATTCATTTAATTATCGGAATTATTGTGTTCATACATTACGTTAGCCAAAGCTGCCATGTTTATAACCAGCTATGCAACCGTTGATAAGCCACAAACGCATTGTTCATACCATTTCATCCATAGAAGGACCTAACCTAGTTGTATAACTGTTGGCGAGCCATCAATGGCCATTCCATTGTATCCATAAAAGGGCCATATCAATATTATTAGGTGTGTTCAAATTCGGATATCTGAAAATTTCAAATTCGGATTCGGATATCCGTTCGGATATCAGAATTCAAAATAAAAATTATTATTTAATAAAATTTATAAAAATATAATAATTTTTATTGAAATTTTTTTGGATATCCAAAGTTTTTATTAAAATATCTGAAAATATCCGGAATATTTAATTAATATTTAACATTTAAAAAGTTTTATAAAAATATTTCGGATATGCGAAATATCCGAAAACTCTCAAAATCGTTATCCAAATCCGAATTCAAAATTTCAAATATCCAAAATTCAGATTTTCAAATATTTTAGATTCGGTTTTGGATTAGGATATTTTTAACACCCCTAATCATTATATCCATAGAATAACTATACCATGACGTCCATAGAAGAATCATACGGTTATATCCATATAAGGATCATACCATTGTATCATGTATTGACTTATTTAAAAGTGAAATTTTCTTTTACATTAAACATTTGCATTTAACATTCTTACACATAACCACTCATAGTTTTAAGACATTTCATTAATTTATGTAAACTATACATTCATGCCTTTATAATTTTTTACTAATTTTTTACTAAGTATGCACACCACTTTATAGTGGGTATGAAAAAAGGTTGAAGAACTCACCTGAAAATATAGCTATTATATATTGTAACTTTGCAAAATGCTCTAATCACATAACAATCTAAACAACATTTCACATGTGAAACAAGTCATTTTTTACATAACAAAATGTAATTTGAAAGTATTGACTTTCGTGAAATTTCGCCATACGGAAGTAAGGGACTTTCGTAGACCATTTTCACATAGACATTTGCATACATAACTTTGGTACATGACTTTCATATGGTTAGCCTCTTGTCAAAAAGTGAAAGACTCCAATCCTACACACATACATACATGTTTGTGCTGTGTATGTATGTGTATATATGTGTGTGTATATGTATATACGATCGCTTGTCACTTGACTAGGTTAGGTAAGATGCACATTACTAAAACTCATACTAATGATTTTTCTGAGAATTCCAATTAAGCTAACTCTCACACCGAAGTTCAGATAATATGATGAAGGTATCCAATGTTCTTGGTTTTGCATGCACGATTGAGGTTGCCATTGTCATACTCTATTCATTCTTTCACCAAGATGTAATAATTGATTTGGTCAAACATCAATGAATCAACAACGCATGTTGAAATTCTAACGCTAGTGAAGTTTGTAGGATTTTATGAACTAGAGATTTGTACAAATTGGAAATTTTTTTTAATTCTTTTTATTTAAAGTATTGTCAATTGAAACATTGAACGTACCCTCAAGCAGTAATAAGATTGTTCATGCTATGAGTTCTCTTTTACCTAAACCACTAATCTATACAAATTAGGAAGTAAAAGAGTTTGTTCATGAAAAGTTAACTACAACAATGTTCTCTTATATGAAGTTAATCATCGAGTGGGAAAGTTGAAAATTGAGAGGATTTGCAACAAGAATTTTCAAAACTAAATGAAATCTAAAGCCGTTTGGTTCACGAAATCTGATTGTAAACATTCCATTAGAACTTATATATGACTACGAAAATATATAACAACATGTAAAAAATAAGATTAACATTACAAGATTACGAGTTATAAACATAGATTAATTAGAGTAAATATTATAAAAAAATAAATAGAAAAACTTTTAAAACTAAAAGCTTGAAGCACCTAAAAGTTTAATATTGAAAAATAATACCAACCACCTAAAAAATTACCAAAAATATTGCCTTGGTAGCTGCCACCTAAAAGTTTGAAGCCACCCGTGTCGAGTTGCTATTACTCCAACCTAGAAAAATCCTTAACCAATTCACCTCTATTTTTTTTTTTTACAAAATATAAAAAATTATTCCAAACTTTTATAAAAAGTTTATATTATCCCAAATTATTGAAGACAACGCCGTTGGTCGGCCTGGTGCAAATCAAATGGAGCAGATATATATATATATATATTTAGATGCTGGAAAACTAACCACATCTGCCACCGTCCATCTTCTTTTTTATTATTATTTTTTATATTATTATTTATATTTATGGTTACGTGACACGTGGAGGTCTGTAATATTATTATTATTATTTGTCTGCAAGGAGTTTGGAGCCAGTGAGGTTAAATCCTCACTAGATTCGCAAAAACTGTTTGTACTTCATTTTGAATTGATTCACTCTGTTATTCCACGTGATGACACTCACTAATTAAGATTACTTTATAGTTCAAACATCATTCTTCTGTTGTTTCAATCATTCGATTTATTATTGGGACAATAATACTAATACCATATGTAATCTAATCCTGCACCATTGTAAACAGTGACGGTTGGTGAGACGGACGTTTGTAAGTTATGTAAACAGTGACGGAGCTTGAGGAAAGATGTAGGAGGGTTGAAAATCACGATATTGAAGCACACTCGGTCAAAACCGAGTCTCCCACCAAATCGGAATGAATATTCACAATTAATGCTTGTTGTAATTGTAATTTATTAGTCCATATCCAGTACTCTTTTTACTCCTTAATTGTAGCTACCAGTCACTAGTCTTTAGCTCTATCATGTGTATATATGTTAATCTCTATTCAATGGAAATATACAAGTTTGATACTTTTATATGGTATCAGCCAGGTTTTGCAAAACCTAATCTTTTTTTACACCCCCAAATGGCCGATAATATCATCTCCACCACCACCCTAACCGCCGACACTACCACCACCCCCACTGTCACTATGGTTAACTTTCCCTCTTCCCTCAAACTCACCTCTACCAATTATCTCAGTTGGAAAACCCAACTAGAAGCTATCCTTCAAGGTTTGGATCTCTACAAATTTGTAGATGGTTCTCACCTTGCTCCCTCACCCACTGTCAACACCAATGGCTCCAAAATTCCTCATGCCGGTTACAACGCTTGGTATCGCCAAGACCGCCTGCTGTTCGGGGCAATCGTTGGCAGCCTCTCTGCCGAAATTGTGCCCCTCATCACCAATGCCAAAACATCCCTTGATGCTTGCAAAATTCTCGCATCCACCTATGCCTCTCCATCCCGAGGCCACATCAAACAACTTCAACATCGACTCAAAAAATCCGTTAAAACTCCTGACCAATCCATCACAAACTTTATGCAAACTATCAAAATACTTGTTGATGAATTGGCTATTCTTGGAAAACCGATGGACCCAAAGGATGTCACTGATATCATCCTTCAAGGACTAGATTCCAAAGCCTACAAACCCGTGATTGAAACAGTCCACGCTCGTGACAATCCCATATCCTTTCATGAACTTCACGAAAAACTTATTAACCATGAACTCTCCCTTTCATAAAACCCACCAAACTCCGCCTCCATTCACCAACCGGCATCCGCCTTTGCAGTCCATACCCATCCCTCTTCCAAACAATGGCCTTCACGAGCACCTAGCAATGCTCCTGGCTTACTTCCCACTCCATCTTCCGCCTCTGCCAAGTGCCCATTCCTTGGTAAATGTCAATGGTGTTTCACCAAGGGTCACTCACTCACCTCCTGCCCATCCTTTAAGAAAAGCCATCCCCAAATAACCCTCCCAACCTATACCAGAACCTACACTCAACCAAAACCCCAAGCACATTTGATGGCTACTCACCCCACAGTGGACTCCGATTTATCATGGTTAACAGACAGTGGTGCTTCTCACCACATCACAAATGATCTCAATGCACTCTCCATGCATAGCCCATATGACGGTACCGAGGACCTTATCATCGGTGATGGTTCGTCTCTCAAAATTACTCATGTTGGCACTATGGTTCTTTATTTTTCTAATACTCCTATCATTCTTAAAAACGTTCTTTGTGTTCCCTCTATATCTCGAAACATTATCTCTATCTCTCGATTATGTCTTGATAACAACATACTAATCCTATTTTTTTCTTCTTATTTTGTCATTAAGGACTTTCCCACTCGACGAACAATTCTTCAGGGAACCACTAGCCATGGTCTATACGAGCTCTCTTCCACCAAGTCTCCACAACTTTTTCACTTGCAAACCACCAAGAAGTCTACATGGCATCATCGCCTCGGACATCCACATTCAAGAGTTTTACAACTTTTAGCATCTTTTGTCCCTTTTATTTCTAGCAAGCATGAAACTTGTAATTCTTGTTGCATTAATAAAAGTCACAAACTACCTTTTCACTCATCTTCTTTGCATTCTACTTCTCCTCTAGAATTATTGTTTTCTGATGTATGGTCATCTCCCATTACATCTTTCGATGGCTACAAATACTACATTATTTTTGTTGACCATTTCACAAAATATATTTGGTTTTACCCATTAAAATACAAATCGGATTCTCTTAACACATTCATTCGTTTTCAAAAACTTGTTGAAAATTATTTCAAAACCAAAATAAAACAATTATTTTCGGACAATGGTGGAGAATACATTAAACTCTCCCCTCATCTTGCTTCTTGTGGCATTTCCCATCTCACCTCACCTCCTCACACACCCGAGCACAATGGCTACGCCGAACGACGCCACCGCCACATTGTCGAAACCGGCCTATCATTGTTATCCCATGCCAAAATACCCCTCAAATTTTGGCCCTTTGCCTTTACCACCGCCACTTACCTCATAAATAGATTACCCACCACCACTCTAAACAATGATTCCCCCTACTATCGGCTATTTCACATTACTCCCAACTATGAAAAACTTCATGGTTTCGGTTGTCTATCCTACCCTTGGCTACGCCCATACTCGAAACACAAACTCGAGTCTCGGTCTAAACCATGCATATTCATAGGCTACTCATCCTCCCAAAGTGCATTTCACCTTCTTGACCCGCTCACAAATCGAATCTACACATCACGTCATGTCCACTTTTTTGATCATATTTTCCCTTATGAATCTCTCTCTCAAACCTCTACCCCCGCTCCACCATCAACCGACACTTGGTTACCCCTTACCACTCAATCAATTTCACTTCCCAACCACTCTCCTCCTCCTTCTACAACTCCCACACCCGCTGCCACTTCGCCACCCTCTTCCTCCAACCCGCCAATCATCACCTACCAAAGCCGACCACCTCCACTCACCCCCACCGAACTCCCACAACAGCCCACCGAGCCCTCCCACCCCACCGACCAAACCACAACTTCATCCCCCATACATATTCCCTCAGATTCATCTCCCTCTAATATTTCCCAAACCACAGAACCCACTTCCTCTTCACCTCAACCCGCTGCCTCTTACCAAACTCGAGCCACTCCTAAACCCAACTCGAAATACCACAACTCTGATTTTGTCCTATACCACTCCACTACTCACACTCTTCCCGAACCCACTAATATTACCCAAGCTCTCAAACAACCATTATGGCGAGATGCCATGCAAACCGAGTTTGATGCCCTCAAACGCAATCAAACTTGGACCCTCGCTCCTCCCGACAACGCCCCTAACCTTGTTGGATGCAAATGGGTCTACAGTACTAAATTCAAACCCGATGGCTCAGTAGAACGCCTCAAAGCACGTCTTGTTGCTAAAGGTTTTCATCAACGCCCAGGTCTAGACTATGTGGAAACCTTCAGTCCCGTACTCAAACCGGCTACTCTATGCCTTATTCTTGCTATAGCCACTTCATACAATTGGCCTCTACGCCAACTTGACATAAACAATGCCTTCCTCCAAGGCACCCTAACCGATTCGGTTTACATGTCTCAACCACCCGGCTTCATGGACCCTTCATATCCCACCCACGTTTGCAAACTTAATAAGGCCATCTATGGCCTTCGTCAAGCTTCTCGTGCTTGGTATGACGAACTTAAAACCTACCTTCTATCAGTTCACTTCAAACCTTCTATATCTGGCCCCTCTCTTTTCATCAACAAAGCTACTTCTTCCCCCATCTTCATTCTTGTCTACGTTGATGACATAATCATCACCGGAGCAAATCCATCTATCATCCAATCTTTCATTCAAACTCTTGCTGCCAGATTCTCTTTAAAGGACCTTGGCAATCTCTCCTACTTTCTGGGCATCGAGGCCATTCCTCACAACCATGGTCTCTTTTTATCTCAATCCAAATACATCCTTGATATCCTCACCAAAGCTAACATGAGTAATTGCAAACCGGCACCTATACTGATGTCGGCTTCCTCTATTATTACTATCCTAGATGGTGAACCCCTACCGTCCCCAACCGAATACCGGGCTTTCGTAGGTGCATTACAATATTTATCTTTAACACGTCCTGACATTTCCTTTACAGTTATAAACTTTCACAGTTCATGCACAAGCCAACAAATGTACACTGGGAAGCTCTAAAAAAGACTGCTAAGATATCTACATGGCACTCAACATCATGGCATCTTCCTCAAACGGAAATCCCCTATGCAGCTTCACGCTTTCACTGATGCGGATTGGGCCGGTGACCGACCCTCTTACCGAAGCACTACCGGCTACATCGTTTACCTCGGTCAAAACCCGATTTCCTGGAGCTCCAAACGTCAACCAACACTTGCTCGATCATCCACCAAAGCAGAATTTCGCGCTGTGGCTTCCACCACAACCGAAGTCCAATGGCTAATCTCTTTATTGGTTGAACTAGGTCTCAAATCCACAGTCACACCTGCCATCTACTGTGACAACTTAAGTGCAACACACTACTCAGCAAATTCGGTCTTCCACTCCCGCATGAAGCACCTTGCACTAGACTTTCACTTCGTGCGTGAAAAAGTTCAAGATGGCACCATTCGCGTCACACACATATCAGGAGATGATCAACTTGCGGATGCTCTAACCAAGCCTCTTCTACGTCAACGGTTCCATTTTTTAACATACAAGATTGGTCTCCTCTCACGCTCGTCCATCTTGCGGGGGCATATTGAAGCACACTCGGTCAAAACCGAGTCTCCCACTAAATCGGAATGAATATTCACAATTAATGCTTGTTGTAATTATAATTTATTAGTCCATATCCAGTACTCTTTTTACTCCTTAATTGTAGCTACCAGTTCCTAGTCTTTAGCTCTATCATGTGTATATATATTAATCTCTATTCAATGGAAATATACAAGTTTGATACTTTTATACATGAGACCTAAATCGGGAGGGGCCGAACGTAATACATATAAAACTTCTGGCCAAAATACGTATAAATTTTCACTACTTGGAGAAAAAACATAGGGGTTTAGCACCCTAGGCCCCAATAAAGCTCCGCGAATAATATAAAATCTTATGGTCCTCCTGAATCTTATCTCACTTGTTTTCTTGTCACAAACTTATGCAGGTCACTTGTCTAGTTAAAATTGTAATTTTTTATGATACGATTGTTAGTAGAATATTGATAGCTCATTTGAATTTATCAGTAGTAGGTTCTCGTACGACTAAAATTTATGTTCTGTTTAGTTACAGAAAAATAAAACGATATATTAATTGAAATAAACTGATGTTTTGTTGTTCATGTAATGCTGTTTTAAAACTTAAGCTATATTAGTTAAAATTTAAAAGTTAAGCTATATTAGTTAAAAATATATGTCGATGCTGTTTAGTCTAGTGACATAGAGCACATGCATTTGCTGTACAAGTAAATTAAAATATAGAAAACTTGACTCGAATTATTATAATACGTACTGCTTTAAAAGTTCTATTAATGAATGTATCAAACCTTTTAAAACTTGCGTTTTAATACATCCGACTTGTTAAAATCAGAAACCCGATGGTGTGACATTGATATCGTACTAACAGCTTTTTTCAATTAAGTAAAATATATTTTTGGTATAATTAACTCCAAATAGAAATTAAGAAAATTAAAATTATCAGTTACTTATTATAGAGGTAACCAGTAAAACTAAAAGCTAAGTTTTAAAGTTTGATATACCGATAGGGAAAGTTCGAAGTTCATTGTGTAAATAACCCGTAAGTTAACTTCCATATATTTTAGTCAGTTAACTATTAAAGTACTGCTTACGTTTTATCTATGAAACTTATGAGGATAATTTATATATTAAAAATACTATATATACATATAATATATGTGTATGCATTATTTTTTGATATACGAATTACATACCAAAACTTTTAGACCAGGGATATTTTACACACAATAATGCCAACTCAAGATTATATTTTTAGCCCAAAACATATGTAATGGTTAATGTCCATTAATCTCTCTTCAAGCATTACTCATTTATAAGATTTATGAGATATTAAGACGTATGATGAACACGTCTCCACCTATAACGCTCCTATAATACTCACAGGGGTGGTATAAGGGCGTTTTGAGATACTATAATGCTCATTTAATGCCCCTTAAAACCCCCATTAAAGATGGTCTTATATATCAAGTAATAATAATCCACAATTTTTTTACTTGTGAAAATAAATTCTCAAAATATTAAAAAACAAAATCATATATAACTATAACTTTAATAGTAAGTAATAATAGTTTAATTTATAAAAACAAACTTCGACTTTAACAATGTAGTATAAGATGATACATACACATCAAAGAGTGATTTTAGGGAAATAGGATGATACCTTGCTTCCAATTAGTGACATTGTAACCCACTTTTAGTGTAGTCAAAGACAATCTTAAAACTGCCTATTCATGTGATCTCATTTTCAAGCCAAAAGCGTTTGATGTTCCATGAATCATGTGATTTGTTACTCGGTAAATCTTTCACATCCCAAAAAGTTTGGATCACACAAATACATTAATAAATCCAAATTACTAGAAAATACGAAAAAAGGGAGCGTATAAAAATAGTAAAAACTGAAATAAAGATTTTTATATATTTAAAAGTATATTGACTATTTAACGGTGTTAGTATTTGATACATGCTTTTTTAAAATGCTTTTTGGTATCTTATAAAAATTATATATAAAACATGGTAAGGGTTGTAACAAAATTTATATTACGGATGAATATGGCAATAATTTTTTCAAAAAGGAACTGATATTCCCTGTAAATTTTATAGTTTTGTCTAAAAACTTAACCTTTAGTTTTATAGATAAAAATGTTTAGCACAAGTCATGTAACGCTGAACAAAAAGCTTTTTGGTATGTGATTAGCTACTTACTTTTGAAGATGTTATTAAAAATAAAAATAAAATAAAATTAAAGAAATAAAAAAAAAACATTCCACGTGAATGTAGTTATAGATACAATCATACTTCATATATTAATGTTTCTGATCAAGGAATGATTTATTTGGCAATTTATATTATTATTATGTTTTACTCAGTTTCATGTTCTTGATACCATGTGTTAAGAAGGAGAATAATAATGTAACATTATAATTATAAGGCAGGCATATGGACTTGCAACATGAAGACAATTGAGAATGACAAAGTTATGGCCTGCTTTGGTCTATCTTTGGCCTTCTAGCATTTCGGTTGTTTACGTTACCTATATATGGTACATGACAACATACTGAATCAACGGTTAACCAACTAACTTGACCAACTAACTTATCAAATTCTTTGCTTGACCTCATTGTATCGTTTTCACCGTTTTCTATTACTAACCCCATCTCATAAACAAACAAACAAACAAACAAACAAACAAACAAACAAACATATCCCGTAACTCCATCTCATAAGTTATATTTAATACAGGTTAAACCCATAGCATGCTACATAGTGGAATCCTCTTGCTAGCAGTCAAGCTCTGCCTAAGCTCATGATCACATCATTTATCTTATGAGAACTCGAGTTTGAGCTTGGTGTGTTTTGAGTGTCATGTCAATAACACAGAATAGATCTTGAGTATTTAGAAACTTGTGATCAACTTGTTTATATTTATCATCTTTTATCTATATAAATTGTTATACTTATAATTATAGATATAATATGTATTATATAGTTATATATTACACTTTATTATATCAATATTATTATATTTACATGAAATAGGATATTAGTCTCTAGCTCACAAGCCTGATCTAGCTCGGTGTATGAACAATGTGTCCAATGAGTTATAATTTAGCTCGGTGGATTGAATTATTAAGAAGCCTATCTCAAGTAGCTGAAAAGCGAATTGATTTGTTACACATCTAGATTTAAGCTTGATCTTAGAAGACCTTGGTCACGTACTCACATTGGGGTTGCAAAACTATAGTGCTCATGTAGGCAAGATATTAACATAGGAACAATGGCGGAGCTTGGGTATTTCTATAGAGGGGCGGGTGCGAAATTAAATTTTTTTAAGGGGGAAGGGGCGAACCCGTTATATATAAAAAATTACACTACAGAATCAAAATATAAAAAATTACACTACAGAATCAAAATTTTACACTATCGGACCAAAAATTAACACTACTGACGAAAAAAGAACCCTTCAATGCTTCGCCCCTGCATAGGAAGGAAAATATATAGTCCTTAGCATACGTAAAAACTTTTAATAAATAATTTAGAAATTATTCAATTTTGTACAGTTTTCATAAGACAAAATTTTAACAAGTAAACTCACTTCATTCTCTCCTTGAAAAAATTTACATGCATACACCATACGAGTATACGACCACTGGCCATTGCGATTTGGGCATATGCTACAATATGGGCTCCATCCTCCAGCTTATTTTTCCATGAGCCCAAATGTGTGCCCACTCAGACACTCAGTCACTCATTATTATCATATGGGCTAAACTGTTAAAAGTTGTATCAGTCCAAAATTGAGCCCATTAATACATGTGGGCCATGGGCCCAGTTCCCAATATTACAAGTTGACTTTTTATTTGATGAGTTTTTGTATGACTTGTATCTTCTATGGATATTATAGAAACTTGTATCTTTTTGATAATTAAGTCACAAGCGCAATAAGGTACACATGACTAAGGAAGATGATATTGAAGAATATAATTAAAGAAGAACTGCATGGACTTATAACTACAATAAGAATTCATCTTTTGACGATATGGTGTGAGATGAATGTGACATAAGTCGTATTATATGAATATATAATTACACTCATATTATTAGCCAACCATTTTAACACATTGGGTTATTTATGCAAATTGTTGTATTCTTGTTGTATTTTAATGTAACTTTGCTATCTATATATTTCTTCTTTCACTCAATGTGAACATATGAAGAGTTTACATTGAATTGAGTGTGTTAATTATACGGTATAAGAGCCAAAAGATCCTCACCTCCTCACATTCACCTTTCCCCCATCTCTTCCCCTTCCTCTACCCGTCTTTTCTCCCCCTTCCTCTACCTGTCTTTTCTCCCCTTCCCCCTTGTTCCTTCTCTGCACCAACTTTCACTATCTCAATGGCTTCCTCTTCAACAGACAACACCATTCCTCTCAACACTCTCATGCACATGATCATCATCAAACTCAACTCCATCAATTACCTTTTTTGGAAAAATCAAATGCTACCTATCCTTACTTATCAAAATCTCCTTCTCCATGTTGATGGCTCCTTGCCTGCCCCATCTCCCTTTCTAGCATCTGATGACAAGACCGTCGACAATCCCGCTTACTCCGCTTGGGTTACAACCGATCAACGTACGATCATAATTCTTCATGCCTCCCTCTCTGAGGAGGCCGTCACTGTTATTGTGGGCTTAACTATGGCTCGACAAATCTGGGTTGCCTTGGAACATGCCTTCGGCAACTCGTCAATTGACCGAGTTCACAACCTTCGTGATCAACTCTGCCTCCTTCAAATAGGCTTTAAGACAGTCGTTGACTTTGGTCGCTCGTTCAAGACTCTTTGTGACCAACTTGCTGCGATCGAACATCCCGTGGATGATGCTGATCAAGTTCACTGGTTCCTATGTGGTCTCGGGCCCTCTTTTGAGACGTTTTCTACTGCCATCCGATCCACTCGACCCACCCCGGTGTTCTCAGATTTATTGGCCCACGCAGAAAGTCATGAATTATTCATGCTATATATCCACAACACACCTACTCCTCCGGTTGCTTTCAATGTTCAAGCCACGCATTCGTATTCTCCTCGAGGTCACGGTGGACGGTCACCACGTAGTTCTCAGTTTTCTGCCAATCGGGGTGGTCGTTCTCATGGTCGTCGCTCATTCAAGTATTAACTCTGTCGGCGAGAGGGTCACTTTGCCACTTACTGTCCAAACTTAAGTTCATTTGTTTCTCATGCATTCCCTATAACTAATGATAAAAGCCTTGCTAGTGCCTTTTCTCTCAATGTCATGTTGCGTCTTCTAGTCCAAATTGGTTTATGGACTCGGATGCTACGGACCATATGACACCATCCTCTAACAATGTTTCAAATCCCACTCCAACGACATATAATGCCTATGTTATGTTCGGTAATGGAAACTCCCTTCCCATCTCTCACAAAGGTGATACTACCATTTCTAATAACCTTCATTAAAAAATGTCATGGTGGTTCCACACCTTACTAAACAATTGTTATCCATTAGCAAACTGACTCGAGAGAACTTGGTTGATGTTATTTTATCCTACCCTCATTCTTGATTCAGGATCATCAAACCAAGGATATCCTAGCCCGGGGCACGTGTAAGGATGGCCTTTGTTGGAGCATATATTGTCATATATAGTGTGTCCGTCACTTGACGAATAGTCTAGGCTTAATGTTATACACCTTGTAAACACATGAAACTGGGTCATTCGCAGGAGCATATGCGAATGAGACTCAGTCGTACGACTGAGCCATGCTAATGGACCAGTCGTGCGACTGAGAGATGCGATTGGGGCATTC
>BJCO01672132.1:0-22699 GCA_018326465.1 Flaveria floridana | reverse complement strand
GGTCATTCAAGGGAACAGCTCAGTTTATGTCAAGTATAGTAAGTCCCTAATTACAGTGGCCAGTTGTGATTAGCCACTTACTTTACTCTTCATACCCCAAGCATTACCTGTCCTGACTACGTCAGTATCCAAATCTATCAGCAACACATAAACCACATAACATGCGCACATAATACCGGTTATCATTACAAAAATGCCTAATGGCACGCAGCTACTCAGATTGGCATCCCTTCCTTTTCCGTCCCATTCTCAGTTTAAGATTAGGTTTATTTTGAAAATTTACCCTTTTCACTTAAACTTTGGCTTTGATACCAACTTGTAACGCCCCGTTCCCAGGACGCTTACAGCTGGTCATTCATCGCACACAAAATATATATTTTTGTCTTCTTATATAAAAATGTCACAGCGGAAACATTAAAAACACCCATTTTCATTTCATCAAAGTGCTTTTACAAAATAATGAAACCGTTCATTACACAATATCATTTTTACATTTCATTACAAAAGCATTATAATAATGGATGCCATCCCAAAGGAACTGAGTAGTCGCCCCCGTGCCATCCTCAGCAACATACCTGCCAACTGAAAACACATCAAAGTCAGCATTGCTGAGTGAGTTCTAGTTTTATAAATAAAATACTTTACTTTCATTAAAACCATTTCTTTACTTTCACGCAACCATACATCATACGTACACATAGATAATATCATTATTATCTTCATCATTCATTATCTACTTCTATTTAGATCCTGTCAAACTTTACCCTCTTCATGGCACGCAGCCATGATTACTGAGGTCGAGTGATAAGGATCCCATTCATACCATTCTAGATCCGGTCAGGCTTTACCCTCTTCATGGCACTCAGCCATGATTATTGAGGTCGAATGACACAGATCCCATATCGTATGTTATTATGATGTTTCGTTAACGTTCACTTCATACATTCGTTCTCTCTATCATTACTTTTCTCATTCATCAACTCACGCAATACTCCCGACTCATGTCCGAAGATTGATACTGTGCTGGGGCTTATAAACAAACCCCTGACTCATGTCCAAAGACTGACACAGTACCGGAGCACGCGATTCGTTTCTCATTCATCTCATCTCATTCTCACGCACTACCCCCGACTCATGTCCGAAGACTGATACTGTGCCGGGGCCTGTAAACAAACCCCCGACTCATGTCCAAAGACTGACACAGTATCGGAGCATGCGATCCTCTACCCATTCAACTAGATCATGTCTCATGCAATACCACCGACTCATGTCCGAAGACTGATACTGTGCCGGGTCCTGTAAACAAACCCTGACTCATGTCCAAAGACTGACACAGTACCGAAGCATGCGATCCTCTACCCATTCAACTAGATCCTGTCCCATGGAATACCCCCGACTCATGTCCGAAGACTGATACTGTGCCGGGGCCTGTAGACAAACTCCCGACTCATGTCCAAAGACTGACACAGTACCAGAGTACGTGACAAGGACCCCTTTCGAGTCTGTTGCGACACAGAGTCGCCCACCTCATACATATGCTTGCAAGCCTTTCGTTCGTTCATTCATTCATTAATGCATGCATTCATTCGTTACGTTCCTCTTTCCAGTACCTTCCACTTTACGTTATATAATACTTTCACTACATTCATTAACATTCAACGCAAAGCCACAGAAAGATAAACATACATAATAATAAGGAACATGCAAGCAACGTACAACACCAATCACACAAGGCAACATCGCATACCCACAACATACATCATGCATAACATACAACGTGCGCAAGCACACAACATCAACATCATCCGAATCACGCGCATCACATCAACAAGCATACGACATCACACCTCATCATGCATCATCCTATATCATTCGTACCTGTCACCTTATCAACAACCCCAAAGGTCCGAGCCTACATCTGCACTTTCCCGAAAGTCAGACAATACTATGGTCATTCGGGCGTATGGACCCTATTTGGTCGTATGGTCCTCCATGCGTATGGGGACACCTGGGCGAACGGACCTCCAGTCGTATAGCCTCCAATCGCATACTTCCTATGTGAATGAACCTCAGTCGCATGACATCCGGGCGTATGGACCTCACTCGTATGACCTTCATTCGAATGGCTTTCATTTGCACACCTGTCGTGCGTATGAACCTCAATCGCACGACTCACTGGCGTATGGACTCCAATCGCATGACCTTCAGCCGCATTCCCTTCAGTCGCATAGTCCTCATGCGTATGACCCTCAGTCGTACTACTGTCGTACGAATGAACCTCAGTCACCCGCCTTTTGTGTGTATGAACCCAGTCGCATGCCATTCGGTCACATGAACCTCCATTCGGTCGCTTAGCCCTAGCTGATGCAGAATGCAGTTCATCCCGAACTGCAGCCATCCCTTTCGACCTCCAAACTCTTCCAAACCTCGTGTGAGCTCAAATCAACCCTTCTAAACCTATTCAAGCACAATCAAGCCCGAAATCAAGCCCCAAACGAATCATGCACATGCACATACATACATAAATGGGTTTTTCACCCAAATACCCGAAAATAGTTTTTCAGATATGTTCCAGCCCCAAAATCATTCAAAAACATGTAAAAGAGGGGTCCTAGAACTCACATGAACAATCCTGTCGAGTTGAGCTTTAATTTGACCCACTACACTTCGATTTTCACGCTAGAATCCACCCGAACCAAGCTTATCTCCTCTTTTTCTCTCTTCTCTTCTCCCTTGGCTGAGTTTGGCAAGAATGGGGAGGGTGTGGGCTGCCCTCCCCCTTTTATACTCCCACTCATCCAAGTTTCCCTCGTTGGTGAGTTTCGTCCCTCGACTTTGGACTTTATTTCTTTTCTTCTTTCGTCGGCTTCAAAGAAAATTTTTGGGTGTTACATGATTGCTTGGACTTCCTCCTCCTTTTTAGTAGCATCACTCTCTTGCATAGGTGAGCTAGGGGTTAAGTCTATCACATCCTCAAGTTCTTGTGTTTCTGGTTGAGTCCTCCTCAAGAGTCTCCCAGCAGGTTGTTCCTTGAGATTAGAAATCTCAAGTTACTAATCATTGACCCTTCTTTGTAAGGTAGTCACTTGAGTTTCCAAGTGACTAATCTTGGAGACTAAATAAGTGCATGTATTGGTTAGTTTGTGAACCTTTAGTCTGAGTTCTCCTCATCTTCATCAGAAGATCACTGGGGATGAGAGAATAGGACCTAAGTTTTCTTCCTCATAAACAACATGTTGTTCTTGGATGTTGGATTTCCTTTGCACATTGACAACTTCAATTGAAGTGTCAATGGGCTGGGTTGCCACGGTTGAGGTCTTAATGATGTAATCACTTGCTGAAGTAAGAGCCTCTTCTATATGAACCTCTGAACTTGTTTAACGAGATCCACCTCAGTAGTAGGTGGATGATATGGTCTAGATACGGGAGAAGTAGGAGTACTCATCTCTCTTTAAGTAGGGAAAGAGAAAAGAGAATCATGATACTCAGTGAGTCCCATATCCTCATCATCACAGAAGTCTAGGCTGGGAATTGGTTTGTTTAGATCAAGAGGATGGGGATGGCAACTGTACCCTGAAGGTTGTTCACTAGAGTTTTAAGACTCTAAGTGAAGGCTTAAGGCCGTTTGGGTTATGATCACATCAGCTTGAGCATGAGGACCTCATGACTGATCATTGGTGAGATGGGAGTGGTTTGCTCCTCAGGGGAAGTGGCAGCTCTAGTGTCCACTTCCTCCTTCATGGGTGGTGATATTAGGGTCTGCATAGTTTGAGTAACTTGTGCAGGAGTTTGTTTGGATTTCTTTGTTAGGTAATGGTCATTTATGGCTATATGGTTTGTTATGAAGTAGAAGGTGTGGGGTTTAACACTAGCCGCTGCTACTTGGTTGTCAACTTGAGCAATGAGCTATTATATTTTTAGGACTAGGGTTGTTTTTACCCGTGAGAAGCCCGCAGTAGGCTTTCTCATTGTCTTAAAGATTTTGGGCTTTATCTGTCCTAATTTTAGAGTATTACCTGTTCCCCTCAACTGTGAGCCCAGTTCATAGTTAAGAATGTGCTAGACATATCTAGAGAACATATAATACTCTAAGAAGGCCAAGTTTGCAAGCACATTAGTGTACACAAATTGTGAATAACTAAACTTGACCTCATGAACCATCCCATGGACTATAAAGGAAAGGTCCTCTGGAATCGGGTCCCATCCTCCATGTTTGTTAGACAAGATGTGGATGACCACATGGAGGAGGTATATCAATTGAGATGAAACCTTCTGTTTCCTGAAGATTCTGACTTATAAGTCACCTTCATAGCCCATATGTACAAAGGACTGGTTTATAATGGATTTAGGAAAGGACAATTCACCTTCTACATCATCTAACTGAAGATGAGTGTTTATGGAGGCTAGAGTGATGAAGATTGTCCTCTCCTGCACCGTGGCAGATAGTGCCCTCTCCCCATCCATAGTGACCTCTTGGCAGGTCTTCTAAAAATCCAATAGTTGATCCTCATAGAGTGGAGGATCAATGGTGAGGTAGGTGAATTAGTTTCATAGAGTGAGAGACCAGCAAACCTCTGACAAACCTGCATCATTCTTAGAGTTCAACAGAGCAACTTGATTATGTTTCCTGTGAAGATGCATGGAGAAATCGGGTTGGTTTCTGCGGTCAGGGTTGGCTATTTTGGCTAGCTTTATGGTGAAAAAAGTTAAAAACAAAGGTGGGCAAGTTGGTGAATTTAGGTTAGAGAATTTGCCGATAAAGAAGATAGTGAAAGAGGGGGAAACCGTTGAGTATGTATTTATGAAATAGATTTGAGACATAGTTAATGTGAATGAATAAACTTTGAAATCCTAATGTCGGTACCACCTCTGAAAAAGTGCCCAAAAAGGTAGTTTTCTTGGAAGTTGAAATTCTTCCGAACGTATTTTGTCTTCAGAAGTTTTATAAGAACTCCCGAAGCAAATTTTTGACTTCAGAATATATTCCTCAGCTTTATGAAAATTTGCTTTGGAAGAAAGTTTACTTAATTATTTTATCTTCTAAGGTATATTTGGTTTCAGAAGAGATTAGAACTTGGAAGTTTCATTCTTAAGAGAATAAATCTTCCGAGACATAATTGCTTTCGGAAGAAAATTGTTCTTCAAGTACATATAAGTACTTAGAAGCATATTGTAGGATCGATACAAGTCACTTAACATAATGGTTCTCTCTTAAACTCACTAAGTTACACTCAAATGATGAAGCAGAATCTTCTAAGAGTTGATAATAATATACTAAGTAAGCAAGACATAAGAAGAGGTTTTCATGATACTTGTATATATTAATTCTCAACTCAAAGTTTACAAGAATCATACAAGCATGCTCTTATGAGCTTACAATGAGAACTATATATACTACTATCTACAGCCGGTTATACTTGGAAAACCAGCTGGAAAATACAACTAGACAAAATACTACAAATGCTAGAAATATGTAAACTAAGATAAAGTATTATCCTAGTATTAGGTAGTCGTGACAAGCCCATGACTACCTTTTGTCACCAACTAATGTTGGTAACTGTTCTAATCTATGACGGATGAGCAGTGGATAAAGTAAGGTCAAACATACCCGCATGGAGAAGTTCCATGCAGTCTATCAGTGTAGTAGTTGACTGACAGACACCTTACTTTATCCACTCATCACAATTGTTACTTTCGAAGGTGAGTAAACTTCCAAAGACATAAAGTCTTCTGAAGCTACTTTGCCTTCGGAAGGAACAACTCCTTCAAATCAGCTTCTTGTAGTCTTTATCTTCTTTATACTTTGGAAGAGTAAACTTAGTCTCGGAAGACTAAGTTTTTCTTCGGAAGTTCTTCTAGTCTTGGCTTCAGAAGGTGATGGACTTATCTTTGGAAATGCAGCTTTGTCTTCGGAAGTCCTTCATGAATTGTACCAAAATCAAGTTAAGTGTTTGTTTTGGTTACACCAGCCTTATTAGACCCAACACATATTTTTGCTTTGGAAGATATATCAGGATTTCTTCTGAAGGTAAATTTCTAATAAGTAGTTATCTGATTTGAAGACTTAAAATTTTTTCGAAGCCAATTTAATTGACTTCCAAAAGAAAATATATTTAAGATTTCCAGAATTCTAAGGAATGTCATTTGAGAAAGATTTTCTCCTAAGGTAAACTCGGCTTATGTATGTGATAGTTTAGACAACTTAGGACACATATGTTTTGAATATAAGTTTTAAGAAAATCTACTCAAAGTTAATTATCCTAATAGCTGATACAAGATATTTAAACCTCTATTCATCAAAAGCCTTTATGAACATATCAGCATATTGTTCATTTGTGTTAACCTTGACTAGTTTTATCAATCCTATTTGTAATTATCTCTAATTAGATGATACCTAATGTTGATGTGTTTTGTCCTTGAGTGCTGCACAGTATTCTCTGTGATAGAGATAGCATTATTGTTGTCTATGTGGATTGGAGTCTCCTTGAAGTTGTATCCATAGTCCACCATCTTATTTTGAATCCAAAGCGAGCACAGCAGCTAGCAACAACAATGTATTCAGCTTCAGCAGCTGATGCAGATACACAGGATCGTTTCTTATATTATTATGAGACTATCTTTCCACCAAGGAATTGACATCCCCCAGATGTAGACCTTTTAGTCATGTTGTAACCACCATAGTCACTATCTGTATAAGCATACAGATTGAAGTCAGAATTCTTTAGTTACCAAAGGCCTAGCTTAGGGGAACCCTTAAGATATCTAAGGATCCTCTTAATAGCAACCAAGTGTGACATCTTGGGGTTGGCTTGATATCTTGCACAGATGCATGTAGGAAACATGATATTAGGCCGGCTGGCTATAAGATACATAAGAGACCCAATCATGACCCTGTAAAGATGTTCATCTACACACTCCCCTCTTGTCCAAAGGAGTGGTTTCTGGCTATGGGTTTCTTTGCAGCCTTACTTTCAGTCATGTTGAATCTTGTAAGTATGTCATGTATATAATTTGACTGACTTATAATGATGCCATTGTCAACTTGCTTCACTTGAATTCCTAAAAGAAATTGAGTTCCCCCATGGCAGTCATTTCAAATCTATTATTCATCTGCTTCTCAAAGTCTTTGCAGAGCTTTGGATTAGTTGGCCCAAAGATAATATCATCTACATTTACTTGAACTAGAATTAAGTCATTCCCTATTCCTTTGATGAAGAGAGTTACATCTATAGTACCCCTCTTGCAGCCATGCTAACAGAGATATTGAGATAGTGTCTCATACCACTTCCTTGGAGCTTGGTGCAGTACATAAAGAGCTTTATCAAGCTTAAAGGCATAACCAGGATGATTTGGGTCTACAAAGCCGGCGGAGAGCCTTAAGCATTGTACAAGGATGTGTTGTAGAAGTAACCCATTACCTTCTGGGTGGAACTACCATAAGATGGGCATTCTTCATAGCAAGAATTATTGCATTAGGATAATGGCTAGGAGGATTTGAAAGGCAATATGGCATTAGATTTCCAAGATTTAGCCAAGGCTTAGCTCAGGACCCCACTACTCGTCGTATTTGGTTTGGTATTGATATTGTGCATGACTTCGAGAGTCATGATGATATTACTAAGGAACCTCTTTATCAGAATATTTTTGCTTCTCACTTTGGGCAATTGGCATTAATTTTTTTGTTCACTTCCGGAAATCTCTTTCATGTTGCTTGGAAAGGAAATTTTGAGTCATGGGTACAAGACCCTTTACATGTAAGACCTATTGCTCATGCACTTTAGGATCCTCAGTTTGATCAACCAGCTGTAGAAGCTTTTACTCAAGGGGGTGCTCCTGGGCCAGTGATAATTGCCTATTCTGGTGTTTATCAGTGGTGGTATACAATCGGTTTACGAACTATTGAAGATCTTTATACTAGATCTCTTTTTCTATTATTGATTTCAGCCATATCTTTAATAGCAGGTTGGTTACACCTAAAACCGAAATGGAAACTGAGCATTTCATGGTTCAAAAATGCAGAATCTTGTCTCAATCATCATTTATCAGGACTCTTTAGCGTAAGTTCCTTGGCTTGGACTGGTATTTAGTCCATGTCGCTATTCCTGCATCTAGAGGGGAGTACGTTCGATGGAATAATTTATTAGATGTATTACTACAACCCGAAGGGTTAGGCCCATGTTTTACAGGTCAGTGGAATCTTTTTGCTCAAATTTCTGATTCAAGTAGTCATTTATTTGGTATCTCCCAAGGAGCAGGAACTGCATTTTAACCCTTCTCGGGGGGATTACATCTACTAACCCAAAGTTTATGGCTGACTGATATGGCTCATCATCATTTAGCTATTGCATTCATTTTTCTCATTGTTGTGCATGTGTATAGAACTAATTTTGGGATTGGGCATAGTATGAAAGATCTTTTAGATACATATATCCCTCTGGGAGGGCCATTGGGACATGGGCATAAGGGCCTTTAAGACACAATTAATAATCTGATTCATTTTCAATTAGGCCTTGCTCTAGCTTCTTCAGGGGTTATTACTTCTTTGGTACCTCAACATATGTACTCTTTACCCTCCTTATGCATTTATAGCACAACACTTTAGTACTCAAGCTGAATTATATACTCGTCACCAATACATCGCAGGGTTCATCATGACAAGAGCTTTTGCTCATGGAGCTATATCGGAACAGAATGAGGATAATGTATTGGCAAGAATGTTAGAACATAAAGAAGCTATCATATCTCATTTAAGTTGGTCCAGCCTCTTTTTGGGTTTCCATACCTTGGGATTTTATGTTCATAATGATGTCATGCTTGCCTTTTGTACTCTGGAGAAACAAATCTTAATCAAACCATATTTTCTCAATGGATACAATCTTCTCATGGTAAAACTTCATATGGGTTCGATATACTTTTATCTTTAACGAATGGCCTGACATTGAATGCGGCTCAAAGCACATGGTTATCAGGTTGGTTAAATGTTGTTATTGAGAATAGTAATTCACTATTCTTAACAATAGGTCCTGGAGAGTTTTTGGTTCATCATGCTACTGCTCTGGGTTTACATATAACTACGTTGATCTTATTAAAAGATGCGTTAGATAGATAAAAAGGGTTTTGGTTATATTTTCCCGTGCGATGGCCCAGGACGAGACGGTACTTATGATATTTCGACTTGGGACGCATTATATTTGGCAGTTTTTTGGATGCTAAATATGATTGGATGGGTTACTTTTTATTGGCATTGGAAGCACATTACATTATGGCAAAGTCGTGTTTCACAGTTTAATGAATCTTCCACTTATTTGATGGGTTGGTTACGAGATTATTTATGGTAAAACTCTTCACAACTTATTAATGGATATAATCCTTTTGGCATGAATAGTTTATCAGTCTGGGCATGGATGTTTTTATTTGGACATCTTGTTTGGGCTACTAGATTTATTTTTTTCAATTTCCTGGTGTGGATATTGGGAGGAATTGATTGAAACTTTAGCATGGGCTCATGAACGCACACCTTTGGCCAATTTTATTCGTTGAAGAGATAAACCGGTGGCACTTTCCATTTTACAAGCAAGATTGGTTGGATTAGCCCACTTTTTTGTAGGTTATATATTTACTTATGCAGCTTTCTTGATTGCCTCTACATCAGGGAAATTTGGTTAATTGTTTTAATGAATGTTTTGTATCTGTGATAATCTTATTTCTTTCAATGAAGAAGAGATCTACCTTCTTATCTTATATTTCTACAACTAGGATCCGACTTGTATCATGGATTCAAATAGGAACTTAACGAGTACGACAAAAAAAAGTTTGATTCAGAGGGAAAAGAAGAGGCAAAAATTGGAACAGAAATATCATTTTATTCGTCGATCCTAAAAAAATAAATATGCAAAGTTGACAAATGGGAAATTTATGGAAAGTTACAGTCCCCACCACGGAATAGTGCACCTACACGAGTTCATAGATGTTTTTTAACTGGAATGCCAAGAGCTAACTACCGAGACTTGGACTATCCAGACACATACTTCGTAAAATGGTTCATGCATGTTTGTTGCTAGGGGTGACAAGATCAAGTTGGTAAGGATTAAAATCTCTATTTATTTCATTTCTATGATCGATGATCATAGATGGCCTCTTTACCATTCTATATAAATAGGCTATTCTATTTGTATAGTTATGGTAGATGGGCGCATTCAATCCTTTCTTGCATATTAGTTTTTTGTTCTTCTCTTTGACGCGGGGGTAGAGCAACTTGGTAGCTCGCAAGGCTCATAAGCTTGAGGTCACGGGTTCATATCCTATCTCCGTAATACTTTTTTTCAAAAAAATTGTATGTTTTACTCTGGTAACTAATAATTAGTTAACACTTTTTCTTTTGGGTAGAAGGCAAAGAGGGAAAGGATAGAATCAATACACTGTGACGACTAACTATACCAAATCCTTTAGCATTTTAATTTAGAATTTTAGATAGTAAATAAATGACTTCATTTTGGGCGGATAGCGGGAACCGAACCCGCGTCTTCTCCTTGGCAAAGATAAATTTTACCATTCGACTATATCCGCTTTTTATTTCGTTGTTGATACACAATGTGTCTGTAAAACACAATATGTCCACACATATATGATATATATGTCTGGAGCATATTTGTGCAGTACTGGGCCGAAGACTCTCTTCAAATTGAGCCCAAATTTTTTATTAATTTGAATAAAATATTCATTTTTTCAAGAACAAGAACAGGCCCCCTTTTAATCTCATTTTTTATTTTTTTCTTATATTTATTTTGATTTTGGGGATTTATATTGAATGTGTCTCACAACCAAGAATAATTCAGAGGGTCATTTTGATTTTGGATCTAGGACAATAGGTTCAAGAGATGTGAGAATCAAGGATACCCACCAGAAAGACTAATCCAATCCATAATGATATACCTAAAAATACAACATTTTTGTTACTTGACCAACCATCAAGAGAAGCAAATACAACGGGTATGCTAATCAATAAGATTGATGAAGTAGCAATTAATGCAAAAATAGCCAATTGGAAAGCAAGAGTCATGCTTTTTATCCTCTAAGCTACCAACAAATGAACTATACTATTTGATCCCTATATCAGCCAAAAATTATACTAAAATACATCATACAAGGATTTTACCACGAATCCATTGATTCTATATGATTTATTATATTACTACCCCTTTACCACTTTATTTGTACATGGAGTTGGGGCATAATGGAATTTGTTTTTCTATTTTACATTTTATTTTCCAAATGCACCTCTTCATTAATCACCTCATATAAGAAAACACACTTGACACTAAGTTGGTAGACCTTGAAATCCTTGTATGTAGCAAAAGCCAAGAATATCCTAATAGCTTCAAGTCTTGCCACAGGAGCAAAGACATCAGTGTAGTCAATTCCTTCTTCTTGTGTGTACCCTTGAACAACAAGTCTTGCCTTATTCTTGATGACAAGTCATCTATCATCCTTCTTGTTCCTAAAAACCCACTTGGTTCCTATGATAGTCTTCCCTTGAGGAAGAGGACATAGGTTCTAAACCTTTTGTCTTTTAAATTGAAGCAGCTCCTCTTGCATTGCTTCAACCCAACTTCCATCCGTTAAAACCTCATAAACTTTCTTTGGCTCTATCTGGTAAAAGAAACAAGAGTATAGACAAATATTTTTATTATTGGTTTGTCCTCTTGTTCTCACCCCTTGGCCAACATCTCTAATGATGTTTGTGGTGGGGTGTGACTTGTGGATCCTAAGGTCAGGGATCACAGCAAGTTGATTAGACAAATCTAAATTTTTGAAGTTTAGATCTGGCAATGAAGTGTCTCCCACCACATCAGCACACATATCAAGAGAAGCTTGTTCTAATAAGTGTGTGACATTATTGATGTTGTATTTCATGGAGTGGTTATCAGCATCAAGGAATTCTAGATCATTGTCACCACCATAATTTCCTCCTATATTTTAAAGCTCCTTCATTTGAGTTTTGTGCCTCTGAGTTGGAATTAGTAGGCACCTTAGATGAATCAACTTGATTTGTCATTATTGTACTGATAGGAACTCCATTTGTAGGGTTAGTTACAACTGGAGTTAAAGTAGTATTCTTGCTTAGTCTTCTGAGCTCAAATCCTGGGTCAAGATCACCTGTTGATAAGTTACCTATAGATCGTGAAACATTCTCACAAGATTTGTTAAAACAATTGGTAACTAAATCAAGATTAAATAGCCAATCAGGACCATAACCTTTCACACTAGGAATGTGAACATGAAAGATCATATTGGCTGATTCTTCAACTACTTTAGTTCTGAGATTGTATACTTTATAAGCCTTAGCTTGGGAAGAGTATCCAACAAAGTGTCCATCATTTGATTTCTCATCAAACTTGGCTACTTGATCTATGTTAATTCAAGATGGTGCAGGGACATCCAAATGATCTAAGAAAACTAATAAAAGGTCTTCTTCTAGGCCACAATTCATAAGGAGTCTTACCATGAGTCTTAACTACTAAAACTCTATTCTGCACATAGCAGGCAGTGTTGACTGCCTTTGCCCAGAAGTTGAAGGGCAATTTATAATCAGACAATATGGTTCTTGCAGCTTCAATAAGTGTCGTGTTTCTCCTCTCAGCAACATCGTTTTGCTGAGGAGTCCCGAGAGCACTCTATTGTCTTGTAATATCCTTTTCATTACAAAATGTGTCAAGAATTTGCTTCTTGAATTCAGTTCCTTGATCACATCTTATGGTTTTGAACTTGTGATCACTTTGATTCTTAATTTTCAGAATGAAGTTTTTCAAGATCTTAGGAGTCTCATCCTTAGTTCTAAGGAAGAAGACACAAGTAAATCTTGTGAAATCATCTTTGATCACTAAACAGTATGAGGTCCTTCCTAGACTCATTACACTGGTGGGGCCAAAAAGATCCATGTGTAATAAGTGTAGGAGAGCAGTTATAGAGGTCTTTTCCTTTGGCTTGTGAGACACCAAGTGTTTCTTCCCTTTCAGGCATGCAACACAGTGATCATCACTTGTAAACTTTCTTTGGCATTCCAGTTACCAAATCATTCTTAATTAATTTATTCATGTTCTTAAAGTTTACATGGCACATTCTTTTATGACAAATGAAAGACCCATCACTATTTTCTTTAGATAGAAAGCAAGAAACTTCTCCTAAGGGAGATATTTCCTGCAAATCCATCTTATACATATTCCCTTTCCGAGGTGCTCTGAGCAGGATATGCTCCTGAGGAATGATCACCCCGCGCTTGAGAACAATGCACTCATGCTCAGTAAAGAACATGTTATGTCTCTTGTCATAAAATTAGGATACACTCAGTAACTCATACCCAAGTTCCTTAATAAAGTTTACCTTCTTAATGCTAAGCTTACCATCTATGACCCTACCCCTTCCATTAATGTAACCTCCTGCATCTCCTCTAAAAGCAATTGGCCATCCATCAATTTTCTCAAAATTTTGAAGCAAATAGCCATTGCATATCATGTGCCTAGAACAATCATTGTCAATGATCCATACATTCTTTTTGGTCTTTAGGTGTTCCTGCATACCAAAGAGAAAGTTAGTTATATTTGGAAACCTAAGCCTCATTGGTTTTGGGTTCTTCAAAATGGACTAAAGACAATGCAACAATAATTGATCCTATGTTTAGACTTTGGGGATCATTTGTTGTTGTTAATAAAGGACTTTCAGTCACTTGGTCTTCCTTTATATTCCATACCATCTTTGGAAGATTAGACTTTACCTTCAACACTTCGTAAATTTTGACAACTTTAGAAGTTTTGGAGACTGACCCTTCGAAAGATCTTGCTTTCACTGCAGCAAGCTTCAGTGCTTCGGAAGCGTTCTTTTCTTCCGAGACCAAAAAATCTTCCGAAGACAAGTTTTCACTTGTCTTTTTTCCCATTTTGGAGCTTCCAAAAGAAAAAGATTTTTCTTCCAAAGCTTTGGTCTTCCTTCTCCTCTGAGAAGTCTTCTTCATAATTATGTTGACAGTATTTTTGCAATTGTAGATACAATCCTTTGCGAGATGAGAAGTACTGTCACATATAATACAATCAACTAGCTTCATTCTGAGAGTCTTCTTGTGAATAGAAAGCTTAATTTTATCACTTTCCATCTCCATCCCCATCTTCTTAGATGTTGCAGCAAACTTCCTAGGGTGAGGCTTGCTCTTGGAGGTGGATGGTTCATGCTGCGTAGCAGTGGTACACATCTAATCAACCTTCATTCCTTTATAGGAATAAGTTGGAAATGAGCTTGAACTCTTGTTACTAGATTTAAGAGTTGAATCCACGGTCTTCGCCACTTCAAAACCCGCAGAGATAAAGACTTGTTTCTGCCTAGAGTTGAAGGTAGCCTTAATCTATTGAGTCTTCTTTGATCTTCTTTTAGGTGCTTGGATCAGGTTCTTTATCTTAGACTTTGTTATTTCTGGCTTTTTCCTCTCCTTAGGAGAATAGTGACCCTTGTTAGGATGATTATTTTTCACTTATCTTAGATCTATCCCTCACTATATCAAGATCAAATAGCCAATCAGACCAGAATCTTTCATACTGTGAGTCTGCTCATTAAAAATCACATTGGTTGATTCTTCAACTACTCTAAATCTGAGATTGTATACTCTATAAGCCTTAGCTTGGGGAGAGTGTCAAATAAAGTGTCCATCATCTGATTTCTTAGCAAATTTGGCTACTTGATCTTTGGTATTCAAGATGGTGTAAAGACATCCAAATGATCTGAGAAAACCAATGAAAGGTCTCATTTTGTACCATACATCATAAGGAGTCTTACCATAAGTCTTAACTACTAAAACTTTGTTTTGCATATAGCAGGCAGTGTTCACTTTCTCTACCCCGAACGTTATGGGAAATTTAGAGTCAGAAAACATGGTTCTTGCAGTTTCAATAAGTGTCATGTTTCTCCTCTCAGCAACATTGTTTTGTTGAGGAGTCCTGGGAGCACTATATTGTCTTGTAATACCCTTTTCATCACAAAATGTGTCAAGAATTTGGGTCTTGAATTCAGTTCCTTGATCACGTCTTATGGTTTTGACCTTGTGATCACTTTGATTCTTAATTTTCAGAATGAAGTTCTTCAAGATCTCAGGAGTCTCATCCTTAGTTCTAAGGAAGAAGACCCAAGTAAATCTTGTGAAATCATCTATGATCACTAAACGTTTTGAGTTCCTTCCTAGACTCATTACACTAGTGGGGCCAAAGAGATCCATATGTAATAAGTGTAGGGGAATAGTGATAGAGTTCTTTTCCTTTGGATTTTAGTTAACAAATCATTCTTAATTAATTTATTCATGTTCTTAAAGTTTACATGGCACATTCTTTTATACCAAAGGAAAGACTCATCACTATTTTCTTTAAAGAGAAAGCAAGAAACTTCTTAGAGGGATATGTTTCCCAAAAATCCATCTTATAAATATTTCCTTTTCGGGTTGCTCTTAGTAGGATATGCTCCTGAGGAATGACCACCCCGCGCTTGAGAACAATACACTCATGTTCAGTAAAGAGCATGTTATGTCTCTGGTCCTAAAATTGGGATACAATCAGTAAATTGTACCCAAGTTCCTTAACAAAGTTTACCTTCTTAATGATGAGCTTACCATCTGTGACCCTGCCCCTTCTAGTAATGTAACCTCCTGCATTTCCTTTAAAAGCAACTGGCCCTCTATCAATTTTCTTAAAATTTAGAAGCAAAGAGCCATTGCTTGTCATGTGTGTTGAACAGTCAATATCAATGATCCATATATTGATCTTGGTCTTTATTTTTGCCTGCATAACAAGGAGAAACTTAGTTACAATTGGAAATTCAAGCGTCATTGGTCTTGGTCTTTTCAAAATGTTCTAATGAATATGCAATAGTAAGTGATCCTATGTTTAGACTTTGGGGATCATTTGTTGTTGTTAATAAACAACTTTCAGTCACTTGCTCTTCCTTTATATTTCACGCCATCTTTGGAATATTATACTAGGCCTTCAACACTTCGGAAGTGTTGACAACATTAGAAGTTTTGGATACTGGCCCTTCAAAAAGATCTTACTTTCACTGTAGCAAGCTTTAGTGCTTTGGAAGCATTCCTTTCTTCCGAGACCAAAAATCTTCCGAAGGCAAGTTGTCACTTGTCGTCTTTCCCATTTTGGAGCTTCCAAAAGAAAAAAGATTTTTCTTCTAAAGCTTTGTTCTTCCTTTTCATCTGAGAAGTCTTCTTTTTGGTTATGTTAATAGTATTTTTGGGATTGTATATGCAATCCTTAGCAAGATGAGAAGTACTGCCACACATAATACAATCAACTGCTTCCTTTTGATAGTTTTCTTGTGAATAGAAAGCTGAGTTTTATCACTTTCCATCCCCATCCCCGTCTTCTCAGATGTTGCAGCAAACTTCCTAGGGTGAGCCTTGCTCTTGGAAGTGGATGGTTCATGCTGTGTAGCAGTGGTACATAGCTGATCAACCTTCATTCCTTCAAAGGAATAAGTTGGACATGAGCTTGAACTCTTGGTACTAGAGTTTATTGTTGAATCCATAATCTTTACCACTTCAAACACTACAGAGATAAAGACTTGTTTCTGCCTAGAGTTGAAGGTGGCCTTGATCTCTTGAGCCTTCTTTGATCTTCTTTTAACTGCTTGGATCAGGTTCTTTATCTTAGACTTTGTCATTCCTTGCTTTTTCCTCTCCAATAGTGACCCTAGTTAGGATGATTTTTTTTCACTTATCTTAGTTCTATCCTTCACTATATCAAGATCAAATAGCCAATCAGGACTAGAATCTTTCACACTGGGAGTCTGCTCATTAAAGATCATATTGGTTGATTTGTTAACTACTCTAGTTCTGAGATTGTATACTCTATAAGCCTTAGCTTGGGGAGAGTATCGAATAAAGTGTCCATCATCTGATTTCTCAGCAAACTTTGCTACTTGATCTTTGGTATTCAAGATGGTGTAAGGACATCCAATTGATCTGAGAAAACCAATGAATGTTCTTATTTTGTGCCACTATTCATAAGGAGTCTTACCATGAGTCTTAACTACTAAAACTCTATTTTGCACATAGAAGGTAGTGTTGACTGCCTCTGCCCAGAAGGTTATAGGCAGTTTAGAGTCAGATAACATGATTCTTGTAGCTTAAATAAGTTTCCTTTTTCTCCTCTCTACAGTATCATCTTTTTGAGGAGTCCTGGGAGCACTATCTTGTCTTGTAATACCCTTTTCATCATAAAATGTGTCAAGAATTTGATTATTGAATTCAGTTCCTTGATCACATCCTATGGTTTTGACCTTGTGATCACTTTGATTCTTAATTTTTAGAATGAAATTCTTTAAGATCTCAGGAGTCTCATCCTTAGTTCTAAGTGTAGGGGAGTGTGATAGAATTCTTTTCCTTTGCCATATGAGACACCAAGTGTTTCTTCCCTTTCAGGCATGCAACACATTGATCATCACTTGTAAACTCTTTATTTGGTATTCCAGTTAATAAATCACTCTTAATTAATTTATTCATGTTCGTAAAGTTTACATGGCACATTCTTTTATGCTAAAGGAAAAACTCATCACTATTTGCTTTAAATAGAAAGCAAGAAACTTTCCCTGAGGGAGATGTTTCATGAAAATCCATCTTATACATATTCCCTTTTTGGGGTGCTCTTAGCAGGATATGCTCTTAAGGAATGACCACCCTATGCTTGAGAACAATGCACCCATGCTGACTAAAGAGCATGTTATGTCTCTGGTCACAAAATTAGGATACACTTAGTAAATTGTACCCAAGTTCCTTAACAAAGTTTACCTTCTTAATGCTGAGCTTACCATCTGTGACCCTGCCCCTTCCAGTAATGTAACCTCCTGCATCTCCTTCAAAAGCAACTCGCCCTCCATCAATTTTCTCAAAATTTTGAAGCAAAGAGCCATTTCATGTCATGTGCCTTGAACAGCCAATGTCAATGATCCATACATTCCTCCTAGTCTTTAGTCGTTCCTGCATAACAAGGAGAAAGTTACTTACATTTGAAAATCCAAGCCCCATTGGTCTTGGGCTCTTTAAAATGTTCTGATGATAATGCAATAGTAAGTGATCCTATGTTTAGGCTTTGGGGATCATTTGTTGTTGTTAATAAACAACTTTCAGTCACTTGGTCTTCCTTTATATTCACACCATCTTTGTAATATTAAACTAGACCTTCAACACTTCGGAAGTTTTGACAACATTAAAAGTTTTGGAGACTGACCATTTGAAAGATCTTGCTTTCAGTGCAGCAAGCTTTAGTGCTTCAGAAGCATTCCTTTCTTCTGAGACCAAAAAAACTTCCGAATGCAAGTTGTCACTTGTCTTCTTTCCCATTTTGGAGCTTCCAAAAGAAAAAGATTTTTCTTCCGAAGCTTTGTTTTTTATTTTCCTTTAAGAAGTCTTCTTCTTGGTTATGTTAACGGTATCTTTGGGATTCTAGATTCAATCCTTAGCAAGATGAGAAGTACTGCCACACATAATACAATCAATTGACTTCCTTCTAAGAGTCCTCTTTTGAATAGAAAGCTAAGTTTTATCACTTTCCATCTCCATCCCCATCTTCAGTAAGCTTCCTAAGGTGATCCTTGCTCTTGTAGGTGGATGGTTCATGCTATGTAGCATTGGTACATAGCTGATCAACATTCATTCCTTCGCAGGAATGAGTTGGACATAAGCTTGAACTCTTGGTAATAGAGTTCAGAGTTGAATCCACAGTCTTCACCACTTCAAACCCTGTAGAGATAAAGACTTGTTTCTTCCTAGAGTTGAAGGTGGCCATGATCTATTGAGCCTTCTTTGATCCTCTTTTACCTGTTTGGATCAGGTGCTTTATCTTAGACTTTGTCATTCCTAGTTTCTTCCTCTCCTTAGGAGAATAGTGACCCTTGTTAAGATAATTTTTTTCACTTATCTTAGATCTATCCTTCACTATCTTCTCTTCATCCTCTTCTTCACTAGGATATGAAAGGAAGATCATCTTGACTAGTTGCACACCTAGGAGATCTTACAGACAATAGAGTGTGTGGAGGACCTATCTCATTAGATTCAAGTCCCTGTATGTTCTGATAACACACCTTTGCATGCATGGTTGAGGATGTTATGTTCTTGAAGGTCCTTCAAGAACATATTTTTCTGCCTTGGCTTTGCTGATCACAAGCTCAGCCTGACACTCAGTTAACTTAGTGATGAGATCCTTAATTTTAGTACTGTAGTTCGTATGTTCATGCTTAATAGTTGAAATAGTTTTCTTTAAGTCTTCTATTTTTAGTTTATACTCATTTTCAGCTCTTTTGAAATCAACTTTTAAGATGTTTAAGGACTCAAGATCATATCTCATCTCTAAGTTATAGGACCTACATCTATTTACTTTAGCAATTCATTCTGAGGTACAAAGATGTTCCAATACCTTGGCTTCATCATTATCTACCATCAGTTCTTCGTTTGGAGACACATCTTCAACCTGGAAAGTATAGTTAAAGCCTCCTTCTTTAATAGCAACTACAGCTAGCTGCTTAGGTTTCTTAGTGTTTGGAGCTAACTCAGTGTAGTTTAACCTGGGTTGTGCTTGGGCACCATTAGTCCTTGGTGCCTTGTACTTACTAGGAAAGTTTTCCATCTAGTTACAGTTGTAACACTACACTTTGCTTTTGTCCAGCCCAAACTTTCCACTGGACATATTGTTAGGAAACTTTCTCACTATCTACTTATAGAATTTCTTATCTCTATAAGTGACAAGAGCCATCTATTAGACTATCTCCATATACTCCAGATCATCTGGATAGATACAGTCCAAATCTTCAAGGGTGAAGAGGAACTTACATGTGCTTTCATCATGAGATACAAAGGCTTATGATGAGTTTGTATCTAGGAATAGGCCTCCTTGATGTAGCTTTCCCTTGGTGTTTTCTGGAAAGGTGATCAAAGGGTCCTTTTGTGAGTTGTCAGGGTAAGAGATAAGATAATGTTGTGCTTCTTTATAATCCTTTTCAACCACATGAAGGGCAGTACTCTGCTGGTTGCTAGAGTTACCAAATGGATTTTGCATGATCATCTCCATCTGGTAGCCACTGAGTATGCCATACAACTCATGAAGAGTAAGAGTCTTGAGGTTTTCAGTCCTCTTAATGACTACACAGTAGTGTTTCCATTGTCTTGGAAGAGATGACAAGAACTTCCTCACAATATCCCTATTCTCTAACTTTACTCCAACATCCACTAGAGTATCTTTAATTTCAATATATCTAAAGTATTGTTGAGTCATGGTTTCACCAGTTTTGAAAGTGAAGTTCTCAAACTGCTACTTCAAGAGGTATTTCTTGTTCTTTTTAGCTTCACTTGGCCCCTCATACATCAGCTTCAGTGCATCCTATAGTTGCTTAGCAGTTTTGCACTTCTTAAAGCCTCTGTAGAGGGTACTTAGAAGAGCAGTTTAGAAAACGATCATGAACTTCTGATCTACATCTATTCTCTTTCTATCTTCTTCAGAATAGTCGGTCACTTCCTTCGGAATCATGCCTCCTCCAGCAGCAGCTGCAGAGGTGCATGGAATGTAAGGTCATAAGGTAACATAATCCCATATCCTGCTATCTTGTGACTTGATGAAGCCTTCCATTATTAGGCACCAAGTGTCAAAATCATCAAGAGTGATCAGTGGGGACTTTACCATGATATTGGTTTCCATATAAGATTTAGAAGCTACCATTTGAGATGTTAAGTGATTTGTGAGATTGAGGAGATTTTAAGATGGTGAGATCTTATAATCAAAAGCCTGGAATGCTCTGATACCAAATGCAAGACCAATTAAGGGTGGTCAATACAAATCACAATGAGAATAGTATTAGAAAACTTAATAGATCAAATAGGGAACCGAATTTGAGTTAGTGATACTAAGAACACATATAAAACAATGAGACAGAACAAAAAAACAAGATAAGTATGGTTTTCAAGAATGATGTATATTGCTCTCAAGTTCTTTTTACAAGTGTTATAAAGCATAGATAAAATACAAGACCTGAGATACTTTATACTAATTCTACAGACGACCATACTATAAAAGTCAACTGGGACATTGATTGACAACAACATCAATGTAGAGTCAAAAGCCTGATTGCCTTTTGACTAGTGACTATAACATGTCATAGCTCATATCTTAATAAATTACAAAAAGAATAAAAAGGTACAAAGTAGAAAGTTACAAACTATAGACCTCAATCTATAGTTACAAAAGCATGGACCTTTTCATCAAATTATGCAAGTTGGTGAGTCTTTAGAGTTGCAGCGGAAAGTGGGTCTGCTTTATGAAAAAGTATATCCAATAAAGCATGTTCTTCTCTGTCTTTGGAAGAAATTAGATTTCACTTCATTGGCTTCGGAAGATTTTATATTTGAATTTTTGGAAGACTTTATATTTGGCTTCGGACAATTTGATCTTTAGCTTCAGAAAATTTTCCACTTAGAATACTTTTCTCTGAGATGTGTAAAACTTTCGAATTAACTTTTACCTTGTACGTAGTGCATGCATGCAAGAAACACTTTGGTTGCCTTGGTTGCATCAGTCATTCTAATATAACCTTGCAACCATTATTAATTAACAAACTGAAAGGCCTCTCAAAAGAAAACAAAAGACAACTTTTAATCCAAAGGAAACACCAAAAGTGTCAATGTCTGCACTTTCATTCCTCAAGTTCCATCCTTTGAAGATAACATGGTTGATTCATATCCTAAACTATTGAAACTTTATTTAATTTTAAGGAATAATCAAATCACTAACCTAAATCCATAGACAAATAAGAAACCTAAATTAAAAAAAAAAAAACTAAGTATAAAAAGAAGCAAAATCTTTTGTTTTTCCCACTGAGCTTCTTTGGTTGGCAATATGACTAGTGGCTTTACAGATTAAATAGCTATCACCAGGACTTGTTCAACTATGACAATTGATAGGATTTCATGATGGTTGTGGTCGATTTACAATGATAGTCTTATACTCAACATGAAGAATTTCAATGCAAGATAACAACCATTAAAAGTATACTTATAGGTTACATAAAATTATATAAATTATGAAGCCGTGCACATATTTGTGGCTGAAAACCATAATAAAAGTCAATCTGAAAATACAAACTTCTTTTAAAATATGAAGCCCTAAATCAAAGAAGATATATTTATGAAACTTATGAAAAGTGTTAACAACCAAAAGCAAACCCATATAACAGAACCCAAAAGAAAGAAATCAAGTTGAGAGCGGAACACTTTATTCGAATAAGAAGACACAAACTTAATTCATAAAATAATTGGAGAACTCGTAATAATAAAATAATATTTCAGCATAATTCCCATCCAACTCAAGAACCTTTCAAAAAATATTGACTACATGATTACAATTTCAAAATAAAAAATGAAACCCTTGATACGAACGAATCAAAGATACACAGATGAAGAAAATTAGAAAATGCCTTAGGTAGTGACATACAGGGGAGCTCCGACACCGACGCCATAGTTCCTCACTGTCGATTCTCTGCATGGCAGCCGAAACCACCACCAGAAAATCATGAAGAACAGACAGAAAGACAGAGAGCCAAAAGTATCCGGCCTCTGTCTCTATGTGATCGGCGGTGGCGGTGGTGGTGGGAGGAGTGTTAGGGTCACTCTCTCTCT
>BJCO01672131.1:0-16874 GCA_018326465.1 Flaveria floridana | reverse complement strand
ACACAAACGTAATTAGTCACTCAAGCAATTAGTCCGGGTGTATTTAGTCCCTAAAGCAATAATCAAACAAGAAGGCCTTACAACAAAAACTAGCATATTGCCTAGATTTGCATAAACCGTGTTCAACCCGGGTTGGGTTGTCGTCAAATGAAATCCAAAACAGGTTTGACTTGGTTCCGAATCGGGTACAACCCGGTTTCAAGAGGGGAAAATGGTTTTTAAAAACATTTTTAAACCAATTCGGGTCGAGGAGAACCCGGGTTGAACCCGAGTTGAACCCGTGTTGGCGACCGGAAGGGGGTGCCCGGTTTGAACCATGCGGGTTGTATTAGGTCCAAACATGGTCTACTTGTCGGGTCAGGTTCTAAACCCGGGTTAACTTTGCACCTCTACTATCGCTTATAAACTTTCTGGGCCAAAATGAAGATCCAAAAGAATATTGTAGTCATCTGGGCTTGATTATTAACCCTGATACGTGAATCATATACCAAGTCCAACATACGTTAACATATAAAGAGATATCCATTATGGAATCATGCTTTCCCATCTATTTCATAAAAGCCTAGTAGCAAAACCCTCTTTATTCAACAGCCCATTCAAGTGCCATATATTTCTTATAGCCTCTAAAGCGATAATCAAACAACAAGGTCTTACAACAAAAAGTAGCCTATATTGTCTATAGTTGCACAAAGTGTGTTTAACCCGGGTCGGGTTGCGGTCAAAACAATTCCAAACTGGGTTTGAATGGGTTCCAGATCGGGTCCAACCCGTTTCAAGAGGGAGAAATGGTTTTAAAAAATGACTTGTACATTACTCCTAGTAAAAAGAAGACCGTTAGATAACGAAAAAGTCAATGTATTATACGAAACTGTTAAAAAAATAACACACGAATAAAACTACTCCTAAATTTACTTACAGAAAATCTAAAACAATGTGTTATAGTTGTAGCTCTAACATTGACCTCAAGGATATCCTTATCACTCTAGCTTCACATGGTTTTATCATATTATAACACACTCGTGAATCTAAAATAAACATCATTAATCAAAGTTAAATTGTAGTAAATAATGAAGAAATAGAAAAGCATCTATAATATAAAAAACATATCATAAACTTTAATATATTGATAAAAAGAAAAAAAATAGAAAAAATTAAAGAAAGAATAGGAAAACCATCAATCAGAATTGAATATTCCTATTATGGCATCGAACCCATGATAGCTAGGAACACCAAAGCACTAATCATTCCAACTAGCCTATCAAATGAAAGCCTTTCTTAAATTAAATTATTTAAAACTAAAACAAAATTTGTAGGAAAAAAACGAAATACGTAAAATAATAGTATATATAACAACCATAATAAAATTAACTTGTATGTTAACGTACCAACCAAATGAATAGTGTCCAGGGGTATTAACCTAACTAAAACCTCGATCATGTCCACCCTTCTTTGTCGCTAACCACATTTAATGCCTTCAACGTGTGTGAATCATCACTGAACATCATTTGTCTAGTCTTTGTTTGATCACCACCCTCAATCTCTCCCTTTTCTCCATCTATCTTCCTTTATATATACACATTTGTCCATCACAAGACTTGAACCCTCAACCACTTAAGGTGAAACATCTTAACTTTACTCCTTAGTACTACCGAACTAAAAGCCCTTTGTATCTACCTTTTTTAATAAAACAATTTGAAGATTACATAAACTTGATTATTTTATGGTATTGCCTCGCTGCACATACAAAGTAAGATATTGATAATATAAAACTTTCACGTGGCTTCATTCTCATGCCATTACAACGTGACATAAAATTCTTTGAAAAAACGAGACCCTGGTTTGATCAATGATCACTCTGGCCTCTTTTGATCAAATCGTTCTTTTACCGTCTCCACCCCAAATCGCAAGTTATTTTGTTTGATTTTTAAAATAGGTTTAAATTCTAGTAATATATAGATAGAAGTGGACTAAAATAATTAAATTTTTTAATGGGCTCTAGTATTTATTAGGCTTAAAATAATTAGAATGTTCATGAGTTTGTTAATAGGCTAATGTCTTTATGTGTTTAATAAAGTGTATGGGGGCTTTTTAAAAACATATAATATGTAGTATTAAAAATTATAAAATTCCGGGCCCTGGCCGGTCACCCCCCTAGGGCTGACCTTGTTATAAGGCTTTTTATTATGTGATTTCTTACCTTAGTATTCTGTTTTATTTAATCCAAGAAAGTTTTTTTGAGTTCTACCGTATCACTCTCTTCTCATTTATGTTGTGATTGCGTATCACTTGATTGTTTCTCATAAACACCAATCTAATGACTTCCTTTATGCATGATGATGTATTAGTTAATTTTTTAAAGTATGAATCAATTGTTGACATGCGACCATTCACAAAAGAAAAAGAGAAGAGGGAGATGATATTGATGTTGCAGAGATGGTTGCTCCATTCAAGAGTGTGACATATATACGATGGGGAAGCTGTGAGCCCCGAGTGTGATGTGGATTGATTATTAGCCCAAGAAGTAAAATTTGACTTTCAAAAATAATGGTGTCAGTTGAGCCGATTCCTATAAAAGCCTACGAGTCGGTTGCAGAAGAAAGAACAAATGATAGCCATAACCTAGACCAAATTGTTGAAAAGAGAACAAATGATCGCATGTTGAGGCTTTAGGCCCGGGTTTGTCACATATATGACAGATAATAGAGCGATCGTTGTTGGATTGAGGGTTCAGTTTCATTGCAACCATGGCAGACGCTATTATGTTGAGCTAATCTTACCTCATATACCAACAGTCTGGACTCTAATTGATGCAAAATGTGTGTTTTTCATTGCTACTTTCAATATTAAGAACAAACATGTGATAATTTTGATTTAAACCTTGTAGGATTTGTAAAACTAATGTTGAATTAGTGATTGAAAAGTGGGTTGTTCATTGTCACCATATAATTTTGTAGAAATTAGATTTTCTAAATTAGCAAAACTATAAATTGATGCAATAGTAGGTGATGTTAGAACTGTAGTTGTTTCTGAAGAGCTTGGTTGACATGTATGTGGATTTCTTGCTGTTGTAGATGTAAATGGTTTAAATAGTGAAAAAGAGAGAGGCTGATGATATTGATGTGGCGGAGGTTTTTAAGATCCTTTTCCATTTCACCTCCCAACACAAGTCATAGCTACATGACTAAATTACAAAATCCTTTTTGTTTATATCTGATTTCAGATTTGATTCTTAATTTTTAAAAAGTACACCAAACAACCTTTATCTTCCATGTTTGTAACAATTATGATTCTTTAAACTAAACTTAGATTAATTTTTTTGGTTAAATCTACCAAATCAAATCGGGGTAATTTTACAAAATCCATCTTAGCCACTTCTACCATTTTGGCTGTAATTTCATAATATGGTTAACACTACATGTAGATAGTTTGTTTTAATCGAAGTTAGTTTGTTTTATTGCTGTTGATATCGGTTTTGATTTGTTTAGAGTACTGATAGCCTAGTTTTGTAAAGATGTGGAATACAGAGCACAAGGGTACTCTTACTTTGGTTTAAGATTGAAAACAAAAGGTCAACTTTGATTCTTTGATGACCATCAACTATGTTTACGTGTCCTCCTTTAGGCTTAGTTTTTTTTGTTTTATAAAAAACATACTTCAATTAACCCGTTTTCGTTGTTGATATTTAAAAAAAAATAGTTCTGCTTGGCTCAATCATCACAAAAAGAAACTCTTATATCAAAAGAAAACACTAAACATGAAAATTTTAATTATTACCACGTGTACGTGTCCATCCAAAAGTACATTAAGTAGTTTTGTCTAATTGGTCCATGTGGACTTTGGCCTTTGTTCTTAGGGCATTTTATGAATCAGTTTGTTTATATATTTATGTAGATTCTAAATATTTTTAATTTTATAACGGCTCATATGTTATCGTAAAACATGTTTTTTAGATTCACTTTTAATGTTATGTTTTCTTAAATCACATATATAGCATTGCAATGTGGTTATTTTTTATTTGCGTCACCATAAGAATTTTGTTCAATATTTGTCCCAAAGGAACCATAACAAACTATAATGTATTAGGTACGCATTACTTCAGTTTTATGTTATATTATTATGGTTTAATTATTTTAATTTTCTATCATTTATTAATTACATACATATAACAGGTGAAAAACTTGAAGTTTTGTTGGAAATATGTTTACAAGAAGACGTATTACTGTCAATTCGAGCAAAAGACGATTCGTTCATTGAAAAGATCAAAGATGCAGTTGGGTTTCTATTAACTTGGCCAAGGCATCTAGTCATCCGGTGCATTGACTTGGTAATACACATTGAATACAAGTGTATTATATGTGTATGAATACAAGTGTTTGTAGATAATTGGTTCCAATCTAAAGAATATATATATATATATATATATTATTGTAGGAAAAAGTGGCAAAGAAACCAAAGAAAATCATTCTTGAAAAACCATTAAATCAATTTGAAGGAAAGAAAGAGAAAAAACAGGTTAGAGAAACTAAGAAAAATGAGAATGCAAATAAGGATGGGGAGACAATGGAAAATCAGAAAGAGGAGAAAGTAAAAGAACTGGAAAAAAAGATTGAAATGATGGATGAAAAGGCTGTGAAGCACAGAAGGATTACTAGAGGTCAAAGAAATGTAAGGGTAAGGATTGAAGACAGTGCTATTTTGAAAATGATTGAAATGATGGTTGATGGATAAGTGACACAGGTTGATTCTATAAGAGTGCAGTGTGAGGACAAGCTATTTGGGTATGAAAGTTTTACTTGCTTAAGTTGGGATGATTTTGAAGCAATTTTTATGTTAAATGAGCTTAGAGGGACTGTCATTACTACTTATATGATGTAATTTTTTAATTTAATTTTAATACTTGTGAAACACAAGTTATTTTTAATCAAATTATATTTCTATGTTAATATATAGGTACTTGTTTGAGCAATTCCACAATGGTGTGAAAAAAAATAATGGAATTTGTTTTATGAGCCCCTCTGCGATCTCACCAATTGAATCTAAAGTGAAATCTAAAAAATATTGATGATTCAACTAGAAGCATTGCAAATCGACTGTCTACAAGAGGAGACAATGATATTATCCTATTGCCCTACAATCTCGGTTGTGACTTCACTGATTATTTTCTACCGTTCTATATAAGTTGTTTGACTTAATTTGGTTTTGGGTTTTTGTAGGAACCATTGAGTACTAGCCGTGCTAGACATGAAAACATTCACTTGTTATTATCTTGATTCTCTACGGGTGAGCACTATCAATCTGTTATTAAAACAAATCATTGATGCATAAGTAATACAAATTATTAAACTTTATGTTATATTCTTTTAATATATTTCTTAATTGATCAACTTTTTTATAGAGCAATGGGTTTATATGTTGCACAAAGTGATACCAAGAAGAGATAAACTAAACTCAAATGAGTCAATTCTACAGTGAGCACTTAATTCTTATTTGAATTTACACCTTTAATTAACTTCATTAAGCTGATCATTAAACAATATTATAGTGTCCACGTCAGCGAGGAAGTACTGAATGTGGATACTATGTGTTGAACTTCATGAAAGAAATAGTTGATGAAGGGCTTGAGATACTAGTTAATAACAATGTAAGTAAACCATCCTATAATATATTTACCATTTGTTGATTTGTAGTTGCTATTATTATTGAATATGACCATCCATGTATGAGTTTTTTATTAGTAAATTACCATAGTTAGTAAGTAGAAGTATGACTGGTTATGTATACATACACATATATGGCTATCTATATACATACACATGATCTAATAAACTAGTCAAGTGTTTGAGATTGTTCATCTTAAACTGGTCAGGTTGGTGGAAGCGGTTTTGGTTGTTATTGACAAGTTTAATTTGGTGAATTGGTTTTGTCTTAAGTTGGAGGAGGTAAAGATAAATACACCGATGGTGATTTGGATGAAGTTCGTGAAGACCGGTCGCGTTATGTATCAAATTTCATTTATATGTAGGCCGTATGATGAAATATTTGGACTTGTATTTGTATTTGTATTGCAATGACTTTGGATTTGCTTTGTAGTTGATATTATTTAACAATTTTTATAAATTTTATTGGTATTTAAATGGATTTCGCTTTTAGTGTTATTCGACAATATGTTTTATAAAATAACAGGTAAATTTATTAAAAATATTAAAAAAAACAGGTAAACTTATGACGTGCATTGCGTATCATCTTTAGCACGTTATAAAAATTACATAGATGACACGCGCATGTGTGTCATTGTTTATTTATGACTATCTTTTCCTTGACGCGCATTGATCGTCATCTGACCCCAAAGATGACGCGTATTGTGCGTCATCTATTTTAGTTTTTCTAGTAGTGTACCTTATTATCTATAAAGATATATTGGGTTCTCTAAAAGAACCTATTATCTAGAAAATGTAAATTTGTTATAAACTTTTGTTTTGAAAGATTATATCATTTCAATAATAATCTACTTTTTTACGATATAAAATGATTTTTTCTTGGGTGGGGGATGTTCTATAAGTGCAATTTTGATAACTTTTGTTTTATTGTCATGTTTTCTTTTTTTAAGTTTTAGTTTTTTTCCATTTGATTTAAAATAGGTAATGTGAGTTGACCCAATCGCCTTTACACATTTTTCTTATGACCAATTGAACCCGTGTTTTATCCTTGTCAATAAAATGTTGGTTTCATCAAAACTTTTCTTCTCCTGAAGCTGCTTTTTTTAAGAACTTTGTGTCGATTCAATTGTCATGTAGTGGTGTTTGGACTCCAATTGTGTCTATGTTCTCATTATTGGCGGCCTTTCTTGTCCGCTGTTTATAGTCTAAGAGGTGTGCGTTAATGAGAGTTTGAGTTCGTGCTTAAAGAAGCAAGAGATAACATTCTAGAAAAAAGATCACATATAATCAACACATTTTCAAAATTCGGACCCAAAAATGAATAATTCTTGCCCTTTGTCAAAACAATTATTCAAAATCTTTTCCCTTATTAGAACACTAGTGAAAAGGAATTGAAAAATATGAGTTAGTCACAATTGTTTAAATTTAAAAGTAATGTGGGATGTTGATAAGCTATTAAGCTGATAATGAAATTTGGTGACCGTTTAATTTAACCAGAGTTCAATCCAAGTGTTCCAATAAAAAGATTTGTGTTATGATCACTCCCTAAATGGAATATTTCTTCCAACTTCCAACTATTTTATTGTTAAAATGTGTAATTTTGTATATGATAAAAATATGAGTTCGTCTAATTTATGTCTCCATAGTGTATGACTGAACTATAAATCAATCGTATCTAGTTATCTAGACCGTGGATAAATTTACTTATAAACTACTGGTAACAAAGTGGGAACGTACAACCCAAAGTCGTATTTAACAGGCTTAAGGTTCAAACATATGACGTGAATGACTTTTAGTACCTGGTTGGGTACATATGTGACGATTTGACCTCATCTTATTAAAAACACAACATTTGTTTGATTCATGTGAAATAATTCAGTTTGCATATGTATCATGTAATAGGGGAGATGGAGGACCACATTACGGACTACGGTTGTACGTAGAAAATTTGTATATTTCATTCCATATGGTCAAGGAGAGTGATTTATAACGTGCAATGCATTAATTAGTATTATGTTTTGAGTTAATCTAATATGTACAAATAATATCCTTTTCAAACGCATCAGGGCCGCAGCCTTAGTTGATCAAGTGATCCTCAAACAAACGCAAAAGGCTTTTTTTTATTATTATTATTATGTTAGTTAAGGACCACCAATATGCAAAACGCCCTAAGTTTGTTGTTAATTGATTTTCTATTGGTAAATTGTAGTAATTTTTTTCTTAACATTTAGTTAATAAAATATATATTTAGTTATGCTAGGAAAAATATAACATTATTAAGAAATCATGTGTCGCGATTACATTTTCTTTTATGTGTTATATTAATTAGTCTTACCTTTCCGTTATTCAACAGAGACCGCACCCCCAACACTCTCAAGAGAAAACCACAACTTACAAAATCATTTGTTCAGCTCAGAGCATTTTTGCTCCAAACGATACATCTAAGCTCATTACCCTAAATCTTATAAATCAGATTACCCGAATCATTAATAACTATTTTAAAAATTAAACTCCTTAAGGCTTAATCCATTATCACTGTGATTAAACATTAATCTAATAATTAATAAATAATTCAACTACACTTGACAATATTAGCACTAATTGAAGAAACGTTTAATTTGATCACAGTATGGCCCCTATACATGATTACACCCACCCCTTCTATATCTCATTCTAAACAATTACAAATCCTTAATTTAATTACCTCGTTTTTAAATAGTCGTCGGACTTTCATTATGTGTTTAAAATTTTATTTGGTTTTATTTTTCTATTACGTGGAGTTGTGGACTGATCGTCCGACCCCACCCGATCAGTTTCAACCAAACCAATCAGAGAACTTAATAATACATAAACCCAACCCTTAAGTAACAGTTTTATGATTCCAAAAGTAACAATATTCCTTTAATAGATCATAAATGGAAAAAACTAATAATAATATTCCTCTAATAAATCATAAATGAAAAAGAAAACAAAAAAAAAACACTTAGGTTGTAACTTGTAAGTTTCGCTGAAACGTCGAAAACATCCTCCGCGTTCCAACATATAAATTATTAAATTACAAAGTCAAAATGTCAAATCATCTTCTTTCTCTTTCCCTGTTGACCGAATGACCCGTTGACTTCTGGCTTGGTCAACCGAAATTCCAACGTTACATATGACCACACATTTGATACTCATGGCCACGGTTGCACCTTTAATTTTTGTCTCTTTGACTGGTATCTAACAGTTACCGCATATAATATTATCTTTACTCCTATATAAAACAAAAAAGATAGGCAAGATTGGAAATTTATACTATTTGTAAGACGGGCCCGATCGCTTCCCCTTACCCATGATTGACGCACCGGCAGTGAAACCTCCGGCGTTCCCTTCTCCCCGAATTCAATTTACACTATTTATCAACACGTATATGTACAACCATCGATGCAGATCTCTCCCGCCTGAGGCACCGGTGGTGGAACCTCCGGCGTAAACACCCTCCTACAATCAATTGCATTCGATTGCCGCCCTTCAAGACTTCAATGGAAGCAATGGTGAGCTGTTTGCAAGACCCAAACGTATCTACACAAGCAGATGACGAGACCCATGCCCATTGCAACCCAGATTCACCGTCTGACCATCCACTAATGATTTCAAGGCAGTTCTGAAAATCAATTTGGGCAAGGTATTTCTTTGATTTTCACTTCCTTCTTTTATTTGTTGTTAGGGTTAAATCATTTGTCTTGCAATCGATGGCTGCTACAATCGATCTTGATGTATCCAGGTTTCTTCTTTCTTACGAAACAACCTAGATCCAAAACACCAACTTTCATCTTCGTTGTTACCAAATACTGCATGATATAATCCCTTGAAACACCCAGCTCAATTTTTTCTGCAATTTATCTTTATTTTGTGTCTTGCGGAGGTTTCTAAAAGAGAATAGATTGTTCTAAGTTTCTGAAAAAGGATTATTGAGCTTTTGAGGTTACTTTTTCTGATCCAATCATCAAACTTTATCAACATCATTAATAACCATAGTTAGATGTCACATTGAGGATAATTAACAAAGAATTAGGGATCAAAAAATTGCATTTAGCTTTGATTATATCTAAGTTGAATGAAGCAATATGCATTTGAGTGTAATTCTGCTACGTAACTAATTTGGTATAAGGGTATTTTGATAGTTGAAAATATCAGTAATTTGAACTGAGTGGAAGCTGATTGAAGATCTTATATCCAAGATAGGTTCATTGTAATATATCATTTTTTATGATTACTTGAGATGAACTGATGATATTATGATTTGTTTCATTTGGTTGTGCGCATAGTAAATTAGTAATCAACATTGAGGCTCGAATTGATGGTTTGTTTCAAGTAACTGCAGTATCAGGAAGTGGTCGGAAATAAAACACCATCAAGTAAGCCACTCTTGTTTTTGTGTTTCTTTGGTACAACTTCATTTTTGTATCATACTGTCATATTTATGCATACTTTTCTAGCATAGTTTATGTTGATGTTGTATGCCATGTAACATTTGTTAAATTTTGGCCATTTGTATGTGATTAATGTTGATCCATCAATGCCCAGTAATACAAATGTAATGGTAACTAAACCTCTGGTCCTTCAGAAAACCTTTTCTTTTGTTAGTGACACATTAGCTTTGTGACTTGTGACAAATTAGTCTTGATGGTAAGCAGTGAGCTCCGCAACAAAAGCGAAGCGAGCCGCGATAGCCTATTTAGTTTTTCAGCTGCATCGTACCGTGCTATGGGAGGGGTCCGTACCTCCTTTACATAGAGCCCCCCTGCTCCTAATGTAGAGCTAGAACTACTGCTACCGTGGAATCCGCGGTCACACATAAGTATCTCGCCTTCTAAAAAAAGCTGCTGCTAATTAGCACTAATGCTAATGGGGACCATCGATCAAGAAGGACTTTGGAGACTGCAATCGAATTGATCAAAAAAAGGCTTTGATCTCAAACTTAATTCACCTACACAATAATTTGGTTCTCTAACCCATAAGAGTTTAATGGTAGTACACATCTACCTATTTGCTTATAATCAAACGCTATAAGCTGTCTCTAATTACATAATATCATTCTCAAAGATTATTCTTTGATATTTTGTTTGATTGTTATATTGTTATAAGAGTTTAATGGTAGTACACATCTACCTATTTGCTTATAATCAAACGTTATGTTTACCTATATTATGCTTGCTAATTGTAAAATTGTCCCCCCCGCCGCAACGCGCGGGCTTCCCACTAGTATACTATAAACAGTAAATAATATATGCATATAAACGTTATAAAAAAAATACACAAAACGGATGAGTTTGTTAAATTTTTGAGATAAGAGTACATTGCATGTGGCAGTCATGTGCATATAAACGTTATAAAAAATATCATTTAATGAGTCTGTTTATAAATTTGTTGCTTTTGTGTTTCCAGTACATTAACTATACACAAAACGGATTGTTTGGCGCGTGATATTCGATATAACTAAAAATGAACCGAATTCACTTAGATTTCTTAATGTATAGGAATTCAGCATTCCTACGTTGCCTCGACCACCACCATCACTAACCAAATACAACCTTAGTTTGTCTGTAATATCATATCAAACTTCATTACCAAACAAAATTATTTGTTACCCCTAGTCTCTTACGACTTTGTAATATTTAGACATGATTAGCAATCACTTTAGTGAGATGTTGTAACTTGTAACTATGATCATATGTCAACTTGAGAACGATAAAGACACTCACGTAAAATCATTAACGAGTTACTAAATTGCTAATTACAACTACAAGATGCGTGTTACCTCTTACCCCTAACTTATATTTATTTACCAATTTCAAGAGTATAACAAAGGTTCTGAGCACAAAATAATTTTCAAGAAAGTAACATGCTAATATGCTATATAAATTGACAAACAAGATAAAAAGGACTTCTTGTCTACGGTAGCACTCGTCATAAAAAAAAGTAATGAATCCCCACGGCAACCTCACCACCAACGTGCACGTGTGTGGGTCAACCATACATGGGTTCATGAACGTTATAATATTCTTTTCCAAAGATAGAAAGCTTCTCATACGTGAAGTATTTTCAAAAGTATTTTCACGAATTTAATTCTTTTTGTTAAAAAATATATTAGTTTTTTTATACGACTTTAAAATAAATCATGATTTGAACCATGAATTCGATTATAAAAGGAGTTATAAACTTATAATTACGGTTGGAGGGGGATGACAAAACCAAACTATAGATTGTTATTGAAAGTTTTAATTTGTAGCTAAATATGATTATAAAATAGTTTCTAGACAATGTTTAAGAAGAATCTCGTTGCACTACTGCCTACTATAAGTTTATGTTTTCCCCCTTAAAATATAAGTTGGTTTTAAATAAAATCGGTTTTAATATAGACTCTAGAGTGCACAATAGAACTCGATTTATACTAAGAAGCCAAGCTTTATAATAGTCTTAAAATAAGAACATTTTCAGAATAAAACTCATCTAAGGTGTTACTTGAATCTAATACCTATTTTATTTAATTAAAGTATTAAAGTAACTCACTTCAACCACTTGTACTAAAGATCATCTGTGATTTTTTATTACCTGATATAAAGTCCAACATGATGTCTGGCTTTAGGTAATAAGTCAGACTTTAGGTAACAAACCAAACTTCATTACATGATGTCGATTGAAATAAATGTTTGAAAACTTAAATTTTTAATCCTCTTTCCATTTCACGATCTAGTCCTGTATGTCACTCTAAGAATGAGATATAATTAGGTCCGTCTGTTTGCACATATTACCTCTTAAGATTTAAGATCATTACACGTGTTAAAGAAAATACTAAAGGCTTTGAACATTAATCATTTGTCATGTATGGCCGGTGTGATAGATACTGAGAACCAAATATGACATACGTAGGAAGCTTAGAACCAAATTCGATGCTCCATTAATAATACTAATAAAAAAGCATCATATGAGTGATGAAAGCGATGTGACATAACCGTAATTACATGGTACCTTCTACTTCCCCATGACCATCATTGTTTCTTCTTGTGTTCCCATTCAAACATTAAAGAAACCACATACCTATCACATGTATAATATCATATAATATAACTTAATAGGCTTCAACTTTTGAATCACTTTCTGTAGTTAATTAAGCCACTGTTTTATGTATTAAGGTTTTCATTTATTAACATGGAGGGTGGCATAAAGTTTTCTGCTTCAAGATTGCAGAAGCCAGAAAGAAAGGTCATTGAGAAGAACAGAAGAAACCACATGAAGAATCTCTACTCTCACCTCTACTCGCTCGTCCCCCCGAATTTCACATCCAAGGTAATTTCAATCTAGTTTTCGGTTATTCGATGTATAGAGAAAATATTATTCATAAATGCAGTTTTTCAGTTCTTTTGAATTCTTTCACCGGGTTATAGTTTTTAACTAAACTTTAAAAAATTTTACGCTTTCAGGGAGTTCATCAAGTGTCGGATCGACTGGATATAACGATAGACTACATCAAAACCTTAGAACACAACTTGCAAATGAGCAAGAACAAGAAGGAGAAGTTGTTGTGCAAGAAGAGATCACATGAACACACTAAAATCGACAACTTCCGCTGCAAATCACTTGATATTCAAATCTATGAAATAAGTCATGACCTTGATGCTGTTTTGGTTAGGGGGCTGAACAGTTATTCAAGCTTTTGTGATGTTGTTCAGTTACTTGAACATTACAGCACCGAGGTGACGCTCGCTAATTTTTCAAGCAGCGGTCATTCGATCTTTCACGTTCGACAAAAAAAGGTAAATCCCGTTACGGCCTACATTCTTTTAAAAAAAAATTATAGGTTTATTTTTTTCTAAAACATACATTCATTATGTGATTGATAGATTGAAGCAGATGATATTTGTAAAAGGCTTAAGAATTTAGCTGAGGGGTGTTCGAACATGAACGAGTTGGGTGATGCATCTTTTTGCAATGAAGTTGACCCGGATCTAAGTTTATGGGACTTTGATTTTCAATCTAGCGTATGGGGATCCGAGTTAGCGATGATTTTGAATGGAAACATATAAAATTAATTATTGAGGTATTGTCGGTAGTCTAATATTATCAAAATTGTAGAAAGATGTCTCCTCAGGTGATTGGGCACTCAAAGTGTGTAAATTTGTATTTTAGTCAGAGTGTGTGTAAGTTACAAGTATTTAAAAATAATTGGTGCTACCAATTCAAGTTATAGAAATGAATCATTGTAGTAAAGAGAGTATTCACTATTTGCTAATTGCATCAAAAATATATTATATGTATGACCAAAATATGCTGGATATGCAAAGTTAAAGAAATCATAGTACATTATTTTAATTTTAAAAAGAAAATTAAAAAAAAACGTATTTAATTGTCATAGATTGTACTTATTTAATTTGTGAGGTCACAACAATTGCTAGGTCTAATTCCTTGTCCTATTTGGTTTATGTGTTTAAATTATTGTCTTCACCAAAGTCATTATATTATTCTTCGACATAAGGGGCCAACATTGAATAACATAAAGACATTTGAAACTAACATTATTTCATGAACCACTCACTCAATTAAAAATCAGTACTCCCCAGTCCCCACACGAACCAACACCACAAATGTGTGTGAACCATAGTATTACGAAGGTTGCTCTGTTTTGCTTTAATGAAAACTAAGGTGCGTCGTAAAGTTAAAATCGGTGGCGGAGCTTGAACATTATCGTACGGGGGACGGGGGCGAAATTAATATTCTTTAGTGGGGCGAACTCGATATTTATATAAAAATTTACACTACCGAGTCGAAAATTACACTACTGGGTCGAAAAATAAACTACCGGATTAAAATTTAACACTACCGACGAAAAAAAGAGCCTCCCCCCCGGTCTCCCTTATGCTTCGCCCCTGGTTAAAATTGACAAAGAATAAAAAATCATCACTTCTATTTGAGTAAATATATACAAGAGTAAATATCATTTTCGTCGTTGACATTTCCCTGATATTGTCATTTCAATTTAACTAGGTTTTACCCTTGCGCGCGGGAAACCTCAATGATTTCAAATATGAACGTAACATAGTTAAAAGCAAATGTCCATGGTTTAGTTTATAAATCTGATATTAATTCATTATCGCTAACAATAATAGTAGAATGAATGGTCCAGAGTTAAAAAGAGATTCTGGCCGAACACTATAAACCTCAATGATTTCAAATATGAACATAACCTAATTTAAAAGCAAATGTGAAATGCCCATAGTTTAGTTTATAAACTCAAAACAATGATGAGATAAGTTAATACATATGTTCTTGCAATTTAACACAAGTATCTTCAAAAGTTAATAACGTTTTCTAGCAGCTCAAAACACCCCTCAAATACCTACCTTGTTAAATTTGTATTAATATGGAAGTGTTAGAATATTTAGTTTGATATCACATATATAAATGATATTCTAAATATCAAGTTGACATAGAATGTTGCCGATCCTGAGACTTGGAAGTATGATGCCTGATAGTCATAAACATACACACACCGACATACGCACACCACACCACACACACATATCCATATATGTGTGTATGCATATAAGATGTGTGTCTATGTGAAAATGATGAAATTATATATTTGATTAATTATATGGCTTATTATAATTTGTATGATGGTTGTAAAGTTGTTCTACATATTATGAATCCGAAAATCTCAATGACCACATTATAACAGATATGTAACTCTTTGCAATAACTTCTCGGTTTCTCAGCGCTACTAAGTAACACATAATCGATCTCAACAGAATTACAAATGTATGCATAATCCAAAATCAGATAAGCAGAAACTTCTTGGCGAAGGACGAAATAAAAAACTGATGTGAATAACCAAGCACATGCAGATCAAATCACACACATGTAAATCAACAATCCAAACACAAATAACACCTCTAAACAAAAGATGGGTGGTGGTGACCTCAAACCCTATCAGTAGCCGCCTTATGTAAAAGACATGTCAGGGACGATGGCTTTGCCGCCAAGCAAAGGTTAAAACTGGTAGGTTTCATTAACACGGTTAAAACTCCGATAAATTAAGGGAATCTTAGGGGTTGTTTGTTTCAACCTCTTAATGGTTTAGATGACTGAATGCTTCAGCATTTAATGGTTCAGACTGTTTGTTTCGCGAACAAGTATAAGAATGGTTCAGACATTTGCATTTGAATGGTTAACCATTATACTAATGCTGAATGATTAATATCTCTCATCTGAATTGGTCAGGCATTGTCTTTCAATAGTTAAACGATATACTAGCCCTTAATATTTCAGATCTCTTAATGGTTCAGCACTTAATGGTTCAGATTTTTTATTGATTCAACACTTAATTATTCGGAATTTGCTAAAGAGTCCCTTAGTCTTTTACAATATATTAACTAGATCAATTTTTCATAGTATTTAACATATTATTAGAGTGAATTACATAAATAGTGTGGTTTTGAATAAAGTTACAAATTTCACCCTTGTTAAGATTTTTTACAGATTTTCTCTATTATAGTAAACTTAATTTAAAAATAAAATGATGTATGACTTGGTTGGTCTTAAAAAAAATAAAATAAATAATTTAATATATCACTAAGGCCTTTTTCGTGACAGGTATCCCTACCGGTTTACCACGAGTTGCACCATCGCACTTACGTTGCCAGCTCCAACGCCTCAATCCATTGAGCCCCACCAAAACTTATGCAATCATGTCCCGATTCTATAACGGTTTTTATAAACCCAATCAACTTGCAGAATGTTTTTTTTTTTCACACATACAACTATTAATTATCACTAGGCCTTTTAATTCTCAATAATATCAAATTTGAGATGAGGTAAGAAATATATTTCCAATCTAACATTTAAATTATTATGTAACATTTTTTGGTTGTTATACATAACCTAAACTTATTATAATGACTCATGATCAACTAACAAATTGTGATGCAAGAGTTTTGGTAAAATATATTCTTGTACAAGAGCTTAAATACCGCCATTTTGACAACTAATAATAAAAATGGTTTTAAAAAAAATAAATATGTAATTAACATATTTTTAATCTAACAGTTAAATTTCCCAGGATACGTGGATTATTATATATAAACACAAATTTAAGCATCCGTTACTTTAAACCTTATATTTTTTTTGTTTTTTCTTATAGTTAAATGCATATTTTCCGAACACTAATCACAAATAGGA
>BJCO01672130.1:0-11763 GCA_018326465.1 Flaveria floridana | reverse complement strand
TATGCATATAAATCTGACGGAATATATTCACCCATGGCCTGTTTGCTGGCAGCTGTAGTCGGTAACTCACAAGTTAAACCGATCTGTCGAGGGTGGGGGTGTCAACCCAGTAGTACTACCAATACCTAACCGTTGGTTCCCAAACCCGGGAATTAATGGTTGTTTGAGTTTTCCATAGATTAACACCATGTATGCATGCAAAACAGTATCACATTGATTCCAAGAATGAAAACAGAATATATAGTGTACAGCATTGAAAACGGGTGAGCATACTTTTCCCCCAATTTGATTGAAATCATTGAAAACTTGTATAAGCATAAAAAGGGGCCACGAAACTCACCTTGTATTGTTGTAATGCACAAAGACTTCACAGAATCAAGCAATGCACGGTCAAACACGATCAATACCTATTATTGATTATAAATAAGCCTTTAAAACATATTCAGTGCGAATAGATATGTTTGATTGAATTCGAGTCGGTTTGGTTTAATGTCCATGATTAGTTATATATATTTGAGTTTGATTTCATACCTAACGATATTAAGATTTAAAATGGGATTTCGGACAAGTAATGAAATTACTTGTATTTTTGATTTATTCGAAAGGAGTATATGTATGTATTCTTTGAAATCGTATAATTCCATAATAATTTATTAATTAATATATACAAATATAACTTATAATTACATTTACAAATGATTTGTAAAATTATATATTATATAATTTTTATGGTTTTCTATGATTATTTCATAGTTAAATACGATGTAATACCTATTTTTACATAAATAATTATTTGTAATATTTATAACTACTATTTTATAAAGATTATTAATGTTTTTAAATAAAATAAATTTACAGAAAAATATTTTGTAACATTTTAAATAAGGAAAGTTTATAAAATTTATTTTTATAATTTTTAAGAATTTTTTCTATATTTTATTGGGGCTTAAAATGGCTAAAAAAATAAATGTAGTGGCCCGGGGTCGAACCCGGGACCTCTTGGGTGGGGGAACATGTGTTTAGCCGGTGAACCAAGGCTTATAGCCGCGACAGAGACCCGACTCGATTTGTTTTTAACCATGGTTTCCCCTTTTCCCCCGATTTCGTATAAACCCTAATTCAATTTGGGTTAAATTGGACTCGAATTCGATAATGTTAATGACCAAACTCATGGGGATTTTGTTCCCCATGATAAAACGAGCAGAATTATGGGTTTAATTACCTGTTTTCGTTTCAAATTGATGCTAGATCAGATAAGAACAGGCCGCGGTATATCCCGAAGTCGAAGGTTGATCAAACGATTATGGAAATCAAATTGCTTGTACAGAGAGCTTCGAATGATGTTAATGATCAATAGCTCTAGGTTAATTGCAGTGTTTAAGGCTCGGAAGGTGGCTGTTGATAGAGTTGCAGGTCGAGAACAGAGAGGGATTAATTTGGTTTGATTTTTGTGTGTTTTGTTGAAATGGGAGATTGCGTTCGATTAACAGATTGTTAAAGTTCAAGTTAATGAATTATTTCGGTTAAAGTGGTGTTTGAGTGGATGAAATAGCCGTTGAACTTGGTCGGGAAATAAAGTGATTTCTAGCCGTTAACTTGACCGAGTCCACGCGTGTTTGGGTTCTGTTCGATTTGGTTCCAAGAAACGGTTCGATCAGGTTATAAGGTTCGAAATGGGGTAATTTTGGTGATTTGGCCCTTACCGGAGGGTCGCCGGAATCGGCGCCGGAGTTTGGCCGGAAAATCGGGTTTTGGGCGGGGGGTTGGGTTTGAAAATTAAAAATTACAGATTTGGTCCCTGAGGTTTTATTTTTATTATTTTATGTTATAAACTTGTTTTTGAAGTTTCATAAATATCAAAACACCCCCTGGACTTATTATTATCTTTATTAATATTAATATTATTATTATTATTATTAATATTATTATTATTATTAGATTATCATTATTATTATTATGATTATTGTTATTATTGTTATTATCATTATTATTATTATGATTATTATTATTATCATTATTATTATTAACACGAACGTGTTTTTGAGAGTTTCAATTAAAACGATATATATGTATATATATATAAAAATGATAGATACGTAAGGATAGTTAACACACATGGAACATATACACGAAGATAATCGGTTAACATGATAATTAGACTATGAATATACGTGAGGATCGTTAATACACATGATGAGTTAACAGGCTTAATACCGATCGACGGTCCATTGGTGACAGATGCCACACACCATCATAATCACCACATGATCTTCAACAAGAAGAATCTTAGGTTTCTTTTCTGATTTGGGAATATCTTGAATGTTTCTAGAACTTTGTTTATCAAATCCATCTGTATCATCTGAACTGTCACACTAATGTGACAGTAACCCACAATGTTATTTGCTTGATATTGTGAGGTGTCACAATTTCTTTTGATTTTTCCTTTACAGATCACTTAAAAATTCATTTTTCAATCATAATAAGGATATAAAATACAAAATAATTTATGGAGCTTTTATATCTCAAAAGAGTCATTCTGTGATTTTTCCATAATTTTCCCGAATTTATTTGTATTTTTGAGTATTTTCTTTATTTTAAATAATTTGTATAAATTATTCTACTTATTATATTTTTACTAAAATTTAAAGAATGGTAAGTCAATATTTTTCTAAAAATTTTCCAATGCTTATTCCCACAATCACAGTTAATTACATATCATCCCGAATTTTTAACAAATTTGTATGTAGATTTTCAACCCTTTGATAACTTTATTAAGTTTTTAGACTTTGTTAAATCTTTTCTTATAGATTTGATCAGAATAACATAAGTTAGTAAGGTTTTTGATGAAAACTTTTTATTATATCACGAGGGTTGTTTTTATATGTGTTTATTAAACACATATAATTTGGTAGTTTAATTATAAAATAGTTAAAGGCTATAACCTTGGAAAGAAGCTTGATGATATTGTTGCTTGCTTCATGGGAACCGAATGATTTGATGCTTTGAAACCGAGAGAAAGCAGAGTTGGTGATGTGGTTTGTATAGGTTGTGATCCATGGTGGTGATGTTCTTAGAGTAATCGAGAGATAGAGAGGGAACAAAGGTGGTGGAGGTCGGTTGTGATGTGTTGTATTTGTGTTGTCCGAGGGATGAAGGGAGGGTGGAGGTGATGATGGTCACGAATGGCGATGGTGGTAATGGTTACGGAAGGTGATGGTGGTGATGAAGGTCGAATCCGAGGGAAACAAAAGAGATATTGAGAGAGACTTTGAGATGGTAGTCGATGGATGTGTGGCTTCCCCTCTTCAGCCGAGAGCTATATAGAGATGTGAGGTATAGCCATGATTCTTCTAGAGGTCATAGAGTGATGATTAGGCATCCTTGCAGCCTTGCTTAGTTGGATGGTGTAGGGTTAGGTGGTGAGTTCATGGAGGTTCTTTTGGTGCTAGATGTCGAGCAAGGAGACTAGTCAGTCACTATCATCTTAATTGCAATGTTAAATGTTTAATCGAGTTGGTAACGAACCGGGTTTTAAGTGTTTAGTAAAGCTTTAGTTAGTGTTTAAGTGTTATTGGTTTATTTTATTTCATTTTTGATGTTATGTTACTATTGATGTTCCATTATATTGTGATGTTGTCTTCTCATTTCTTTGGATGTAATTTTTGGTATCATAAATATTTTTGATCAAACAATACTCACGCGTAGGATTACATGTATACATACCTTTGAATTCATGCATACTTAGTTTTCATGCAAGCATGTAACTAATAACAATACATTCATATATGCTTATGTTAAAATGTATTCACATACCACTCATATATATATATTTGATAATGGTTATTATATATATACATATATACATGCATGCCTACGTAAATTCTATATATATACATGCATGCAAACATGCATACGTAATATATATATATGACATGTATAAGTGATTTACTATATAATATCCATAAGGTGTTCGTTGTAATATAAAATTTTCTTTAAGGTATAAAATCGTCTAACCTTATTTTTAAGGTTGTCACATATGATATGACGGTATAAGAAGATGCAAGTGTGAATGCTTTTGTTGGTCTGTTTGCACTAATGCTGAAACACTAAATAGTCTTATATTTTAGTGTACGTATAAGTTTGCTTGTAATTTTACTTTAGTTAAACTAATGAATGAAACATAACACTGACATTCATGGTATCTTCAGGAAAAAATCAATGTGTGTTATTGGTTTCTATATAATATCTGAATCAGAGGATGGTAGAGGTAGCAAATGGAGTATGATGACGAATATGAATCCCATCTTCGGCTTTTTAACTTGCCTTCCTCTCAAGTAAGTTACTTTTCTTGTTCAAAGCTACAATAAATACTTTTAACTTGTTACTTTTTCTATTTCTTTGCTAAATGAAATTAACATTTGTTAGATTTTGTTGTGTGCTGTGTTGTTCTAAGTTCATTTTAGATGTGCGTTTAATTGCTATGCTGATTGTGTGTGCTATATATGCATATTAAATCAATCATAAAAAGTGCATAACTTCCTAGATGTAGGCAACTGTGATGAACACATGTAAGGTTAATATGAATAAATAGTATAGACGTTACACACTAAATTATTTGAATCCATCGGGCAGTTTCATGACAACACAAAAAAACACACTGATTTACAATCAAACACGATAACAATTAAAAATTTTGCTAGTTAAATACTTATATGTTTAAAAGAAGACATACCTTTATGGAGAACCGAAAGCCACAAAGGGGATAGAAAACTTGAAACCAAAAGCTGACTTGAAATCAAAAGCTGATTTGAAACCAAAAGCTGATTTGAAACCAAAAGCTGAAAGCCGGGAACAAAAATGGCAAACTTGGAACAAAAAGGCTAATTTTCGAGAGCTTGGACCACAAGCAACTGAAAAATGAATTAGCTTTTGGTTAGGAATCTAAATACACAAACAAAACAAACATATATAATATACCACAAGCTGAAAAGTTTCAAACTTTCATAAAAATATCAACCTGCAAGTGATGTTTCTTGTGATGCGGTTGATGTGAATTTCAACTTTGTGTAATATATAGTATATAGAACAGGAATTGGGGATGTTTATCCCTAAAAAGCTGCAACAACTTATATTTTAGGATAATATCAGGTCTAAAGTAAGCTAAAAAGCTGCAACAACCTAAATTGTAGGATAATATTAGGTCTAAAGTCAACTACATGTTGATAATATCAAGCATTCGTTTTTTTAAAAAAAAACTGAAATTTATAGGATAAGACACTTCTATCTTGAAGTTAGTTACTATTTTCTTTTTAACTTAACTGCTAGAAAATATGTTATAGAAAACCTGAAAGCAGAAGTTGAATTACAGGAAAAAAATTGGCAAACTTGGTCCAAGAGCTTGACCACAACCTACTGAAAAAATTAAATAGCTTAATGTTAGAAACATTATATAGTATAGATACCCTGTTTAACTTACCAGCCACCAAACATGTTATGAATAATACCCTGTTTGTTTATATTGTAGCTTTAGAGAAATTGTATAAATAAAACACTAAAATAATTGAAGTTGTTGTTTAACTAACTTTTAGTTTTATAATTATGCTAAATGAGCATGTTTAACTATAGTAAAATTATAAACAAATGTATGTTGAATGGTTTTACTACAAACATTAATAACATAGAAAACTTAACATATATTTTCGTTCCCTGCGGCTTTTGTGTAACTATCTACCATGATTTTAATTTTCACATACATAAGTAAGTCATTGTTTATTGTAATTTTAATTATTATTATAAGTAATCAACAGGTATACCTGACTCAATTAAATGTTATAAAAATTTCATCTTTTCTGTTACATTTACTTGTTTAATAACAAATGCTGGTTGTATTAGGTATAATATGTAAATGATATAAATAATTAAAGTACAGAAGCTTTATATATTTACTAATAAAGTAGTTTAAAGTGGAGAAAAAGGTTGTCAAATTAGGCAATATTTTATTTTATCATTTTCTAGCAAAAGCATACTTAAGTTTAAGATGACATCTGGCTGTTAAAAAGTATGGGTGTCTTCTTTGATAAAAACTATATTAGTCAATAATTGCCTAAAAAATAGCAAATTCAACCAAAAATAAATCAAAATATGACTTTATTAAGTTATAAATTATTACTATATCAAAGCTATTTTTATTATTATAATATTTCAAAGTAAGGTAATTTATTTTCTATTATAAATGTGTTTCTTGTGTTGAAAGCTATAGAAATGTAGGTTTGGTTTTAAATTCATGTAAAATTATTAATTAGGTGCTGCTAAATTAATTTCGAAGTTAGTTAAATATTTGTTAATTAGCTCGTACTTGTTCTTAGATAAATGAAAATATAATTTACATTCTCACACCCACTTTCATAAAGCTAAAAAAACTTAACTTTTTAAGTACTAACAAAGAAGAAAAATATTTTATTTCAAACATAAAGACGACGAATTAATTTATGTAGAATAAAATGCATAGAAAAGGCAAAACAAAATTATTTAGTGGTGGGGTGAAAATTAAACTAAATGAGGTCTATTTCGCTTCTGAACTGATGCTCGGGGAATCTTAATGGGATTTTTAAGCTTTTGGCTTGAATCCGTAGTATCAAGTAAGTTGTCTTCTTTCTCCTCTTCATCTTAACTCTCTATAATAATAACTTCATCCCATTTCCATTCAACAATTCTTTTGCGTCTATTCGCTTGAGTTTCCCGCTTTTGGTCATCAAACTGCATAAAAATACACGTAAACATAAATATGTGTGTAAGTACATTAGAAAAATTATTTGAGCCAACGAAAATCTATACATAAGATCAAAAAAAAAACCTTTGAAGCGTTCACATTTTTTTGACTCAAGTCGCCAGACCAGTCATTTTTTTGTTTGTTCAAATCACACTGAAACAAATAATTACATTTATCAGTAACATATGAATCAAAGTAAACTTCTATTACATTATATGACTTAAACTTGAGAAGCATGACTAACCTTGAATGGTTGGTCTTTCAACATTTTTGAACCCTGCTCCATACCTAAATCCACAATCAAAACAGAAAGCGTGAAATTAAATTCTCAAAGCCATGAACAAAGCATTATATTAGCAGATTACTTATATATCTAAAAGAATACTTACCTCAATGGAAAACAAAATCCTCAAACAGAACTGAAAACTTGGTACCAAAATCTGTAAATTGAATAAGATTATTGTTAGGAACAGAAATAAATGAACAAAACATACATAAAATATACCACAGATTCGAAAGTTTAAAACTTTCATCAACATGTAAAAGTGAATATTAGTAGTCTGCTGTGTATACAAACCTTCAAGTGAACATATATTATGATTTGGTTAGATAGTTTATATAGAGGATGATTCTGGCTTTTCATCCCTAAAAAGATGCAAAAGATAAAATTTTGAACTGAATATTATCCCCATAAAGTTGCAACAAATTAAAGTGATGGATAATACCATCCTTTTCTACCTCAGCTATGCGTGTAACTTTTTCTTCTGCTACTCAATCATATTATTAACCTAGAGGATTTATTTTATATAACCTGCAGTTTTTCAAACACATATAAAAATCACATTACAGCAGTTTTTTATATGTATATGGTTGAGATGTTTGTGGAGGATATATGTGTTTTATATGTATATGGTTGAGATGTTTGTCGAGGATATAATATGTAAATAAAGGTAACAACTTTAATGTGCATGGATATTATGGAAATTAACGTAGGGGTTATTTTGTAAATAAAGTTTTAAGTACCATTTTACCCTTATAAGTGCTTGTATCCTATGCATTGAATATTGTGTGTGTTCTTAACGTAGGGGTACCATGTATTCTTGTTGGTTGTGCTAGTTGCAGACATGATCAATTATTTAGTGGTGATGATACCTTGGTCTGGACCAAGGGCATGTGGCTGTGCGCCAGCTCCTACGGTAGGTTTTAGACCAAACTTTAGCCCTTTGCAATAATAAAATTCGTATTTTTCAACATTTTGCTATGTTTATGCAATGTGAAGAACCTCCTTGGACATGTTATATGGGTTAATTTGCATATTTGTCTCACGATTGGTATCTCGTTTTATCTTTATAGTCAATAATTTATTTTTATTATAGTGCATATTAAATGATATGTTTGACAAAGTAGTCGGGTACGTTGAGGTTCAATGAAATCGGAATTTGAATTCCATTCATGACTTGTTCATAATTTGTTTAGGTTGTAATATCAACTCAAAGGATGGCTTGTTTAGTTGGAGATTTAAAGAATTTAACCAAAGGAATTAAAATCGGCTTCTATAAACCGCCACCATTCATCATTCCATATTCCTTCAAATTTTATAGATTTCGATTCCTTGAAAAGAATCGTCAACCAAAGTTTGAGCTACCTATTGAGCAAATTTTTTTCCAAGTAAGTAGTTAGCTAAACTCGCTGTAGTAAAAAAGTTTGCTTTTTAAAACCAAAAGTTCGAGCTCTTTATAAAGCAGCATATAACTATATAAGATTACTTTTTGTTTCATACTTATAATGTCAACTTTGTGGGTAGAAAATATTAATTTGATAAAGTTGTATGAAAAAGTGATATGCAAGAAACCTATGGAACAAAATGACCTAAATACCAGTCCAAAAAGCTCTATTTCAGATCCTTTTCTGCCTCAGTTATGCGTGTAACTTTTTCTTCAGCTACTCAATCATATTATTAACCTGGAGGATTTATTTTATATAACCTGGAGTTTTTTATATGTATATGGTTGAGATGTTTGTGGAGGATATATGCGTTTTATATGTATATGGTTGAGATGTTTGTGGAGTATTAATATGTAAATAAAGGTAACAGCTGTAATGTGTAGGGATATTATGCAAATTAACATAGGGGTTATTTTGTAAATAAGGTTTTAAGTACCATTTTACCCTTATAAGTGCTTGTATCTTATGCATTGAATATTGTATGTGTTCTTAATTTTAGGGTATCTTAAAATACACATCTCATATACTTTATATATAGTATAGATGAGTTCTCAACAATGTAATATTTTTTATTATATATCATGCACCGTATGCTTCTTTATTTCCAATTCGTAAGATAGTTTTGCTTTGGTTATTTATTATTTAATGTTTGCTTAGTTTTAAAAAAAACTTATGGACTTTATTGATTATTTATCAATTTAATTTACTAGTTCTAAAACAGTACATTGTTTTATAAACTATTTAAGAAGAAAAAAATAGATAATTACTAAGGCAAATATAAATTATAATTTAGACGCTTTTTATATACATTGCTAAGTAAACAATACATTCTTTAATAAACCATTTTCATATATCATTTTATAAAGCTCATCGCTTTGGAAATGAGTTGTGTCAATTATTTCATGTCATATTTAATGCCATCACAACACGCGATGGGTAACAGTGTAAATTTAAAATTCAATAATTTAATTTATAAAGAATAAATCTAAACTAGTAAATTAAATTAATAAATAATAACCTAATTCTATACAAACAACTTTTAAACAAAAAATAGTTAAAATAATAAACCTAAAATAACCAAAGCAAAATTATTGTACGAACTTTAAATATATGAGCATACGTGAGATTTTCATCAAAGGGTTCACGAAGCAAACATTTTATAGAAAATAAAAAATATATGGATTGGAGTGTGGTACCTGATACTATGTTCTTATTGTTAGCTCGCTTGGTGACCTCCTCATAGGTGAGTAAGTTAAAGTAATGTTGCAAAAATCTTTCTGGCATAGCTACTTGATCTATGATTACGTTCCTGCCGAGGATCATAACTGCTCAGTAATTGCCATGGTTTTGGATGCACGAATGCATATGTAATTATCAAAGTTACAGCAAGACATAATTTCAAGCCTGCCGTTGAAGTGCTCAGTCCAAGTTTTGCACATTTGCTTGTATGGCATCTCCTAGCATTCAAAATAAGGAAATTTAATTTACCTGTTTGGTGGAATCTAACAAAGCTGTATAAAATTATTTGTATGGCTAAGGTAATTAGGTGATACAGAATGTGATATATGTGAATTTGACATGAAAATTTATGTTTTGTGATAATAAATGTAAGACATTGGTATAAGTGAAGCAATGATTTTTTTTAGTTTCGTTGCAAGTATATTTACTAACATGTTGGTCGATCAGAAGGTACGCTATGTCTTTTTTCATTCGATAGGGCAACCACTTTCTAATCACGCACAAGATTATTGGTATGGGGCCGCCTTTGGGTTGAATATGAGACAGTCGATGGGTAGCCATTGTGTTTTTACTATTCATTGTAAAAGAGAAATGGTTAGTGTATTAAAGTACCTAGAAACGATGCACTTTTAAAGTCAAAGAGAAATAGTATGTGCATTAACTATTCATATCACCTATATATGAAATAAGAGATCGTTCTAGAATATTATTAAAGTACAACGGTATTGGTTGGTCATTTAATTAGGCGTAAAAACTATTTATAATTTTTGTTTGGTTATCAAATGACCTGGTGGTTAATTTCATTTAGAAATTCTATGAAGACAATGTTTTTTGTGGTGCCAACAACATCATTTTCTGCTGGTTTAATGAGCACCTTCAGGGAATCCGGGCAGGTTGTCCTCGAAAACGCAACGTATAGCTGTCCGTGCGTGAATATTGGCTGCAGTAGATATACTCCAAATTTTTTAAGTGATTGTCCTTGACTTTTGTTTATGGTCATCGCATAGCACGCTTTTATAGGGAATTGACGTCTTGTAAAGGTAAATGGCAGGTCTTTGCTATTGTGGATGAAATTGATTCTAGGAATGTACACGCGATGGCCAATTGAGGTTCTTGTTATTATGTGCGCCTCTATTATTCTAGGTAATAGTTGTGAAACTAAGAGTCTTGTGCCATTGCATAGGCCTGTGGCCAGGTTTATGTTACGAAGCTGCAAGATAGGAGTTTTCACCTTTAAGTTAAGCCTATGTGGCGGGATTCCATTAAAATTCAACAGATTTAGTTGTTTTGTAGGGTACAAAACGTCTATGTCGCCTCTATTCTGTGAATGTGGAATCATTGAATTGATGCTAGGAGTTTTCACCTTTAAGTTAAGCCTATGTGGCGGGATCACAAAATGGGCACAAGTGGACAATTAAGACGTGTTTTTTTCCATTGCATTTTCAGTTGTAAAATGGTCGCAAAGAGGCCATTGTTACATTTTGCAACCGAAAAAGCAATCTTAAATACCTAGTTTTCTAGTTGTGGAATGTGATGAAACGGAATGGATGAGACAACAAAATGAACAAAAGAATAAAATGAATCATTATATTCTATTTTCTCGTTTGTTATCCTGTGGGAATGAAATTAATTATAAATTTATGTTGTCTGTTAGGTAAGAAAAGACAAAATAATGGTATGTAAAAGTAGTTATAGTGGTGACGACCAGTGGTGGTTCCCAATAATGGTGGGCAGTAACAGCTTGTGGTGGGGGTGGTTGTGGCCGGTGGTGGTTCGTGATGGTGGTGGTCGTGGCAATTGGTGGTGGGGGTTCGTGGTGGTGGCGGTAGTGGTGGTCGTGGTTGGTGGTGATGATGGTTGTGGTGGTCGCCAGTATGGTGGCTACGATGGTGATGGTGATGGTCAAGATGGTCGGAAGTGGTTGCAGGTGGTGATGATGGTGGTCGGTGATGTTCAGTGGTAGTTGTTGTGGTGGTGGTGGGTGGGTGCTGTTGATGGTGGTCGAGGTGGTGGTGGTTGGTGGTGGGTGG
>BJCO01672129.1:0-14241 GCA_018326465.1 Flaveria floridana | reverse complement strand
TATGGATGTTTGGGGATCGCCGGAGCCGCGCCGGAGCTTCGCCGGCCGGCGACCGGAAAAGCGGGGGAAGGGCGGGGGGTTGGGTTGTAAATATAAATTTTACACATATGGTCCCTGCGTTTTTCTGTTTTGTTATTTTATGTAAAAACTTTGTTTTAAAGTTCCAATTTTGGCAATTTAACCCCCTAGACTTCATTATTAATATTTATGATTACTATTTTTATTATCAATAATATTATTTTTATTATTGTTATCATTATTATTATTATTATCAATATTGTTATTAAATTAATAAAAATAAAAATCATATAAATATTTTATAAAATAAATCATGAATTTTTTTTTTCGGGTTGTCACATGGTGCGAACTTATCGCCCTTCGTGTTCATCGATCTATAATAAGTTAAGCAACCGAAGATCCTCATTGCATCATAGTCGGGTTTCTCTCTGAAAATGACCTCATACGGGGAGACATTTTTCAGGACGCGTGAGGGCAGCCTGTTTATGATGTGTGCAGCAGTCAAGATGCATTCTCCCCATAGTTTGATAGGCAAGTTTTCTTGAAAGCGAAGTGCTCGTGCGGTTTCAAGCAAGTGTCGGTGTTTGTGCTTAACCACACCATTTTGTTGGTGTGTGTGTGGGCAAGTTGTTTCCAAGGTAATTCCCTGATCGGCATAGAATCTTAGCATGTTGGTGGAAGTGAACTCACCCCCGTTATCGCATCGTATTCTCTTGATTGGTTTATTAAACTGTGTCCTTATCATTTTGTAAAAATCGACTAGGCACGTACTAGCTTCGTATTTGTGTTTGATCAAGTAGACCCATGTGGCCCGACTAAAATCATCCACAATTGTTAAGAAGTAGTTGGCATGGCATGTGGATGGGGTTCTATATTTACCCCATATATCGCAGTGGATAAGATCAAAGGGGGCTTTAGTTTTGATGAAACTGCTTGGAAAAGGCAGTCTCGTGTGTTTGGCTTCTGCACAAGAGTCACAAAACTCATTCGTTGAAACAATCTCACTTTTATTAATAAAACCAATATGACAGTTTTTCATGTGATGCATGCCCTAAACATCTAAGCCAAGTGCAAGTCGTTGTCATCATCGCCTTCATGTCTTGCTTTACTTCCCCCATTCGGTACAGCTCGTCGTCATCACACCTACGCGCTCCAATCAAGTCCCCCGATTTCAAACCCTGCATCACAAAGAAATCCGGAAAAAATGTCACTGCACATTGAAGATTTTTAGTCAATATTCTAACCGATAATAAATTGTAATGAAAAGTGGGAACATGGAGGACTCCATCGATCTTGGTTCTGCCAGGTAGGGTCACGCGACCCTTCCCTTGAACTGGTATGGTTTTGCCATTGGGTATGGTGACCGGCGCTTCCCTTGCTCCTGTCGTGGGATTCTCAAGGAGATGTCCTTGATGAGTAATGTGCTCGGTGGCCCCGGAGTCAACTACCCAATCGGTGCGGTCGTATGTCCCTGCCATATTAGCAATCGGGGCTTTCTCATGCTTGTCAAGACCGGCTCCAGAGGAAAAGTGCTTCAAGAATAATTGGTATTGTTCTTCCATGATTCCTAGAATCAGGTTTGGCGTATTTTCAACACAGGCCGCCTTCGGTTTTCTGTTGTCCTTTCGTTCTTTCCCCGGCCACCATTCGGGGTAGCCAATTCTCTTGAAACATCCGTCTCGGTTATCGCCATAACATAGACCTCCGCCGCAGCTCTGCCGTACAACTCCACCGGAGACTCCGATCTCTAACTCCACACTGCAGCCATGGCTAAAGGCTTGAAGAAACATTTGAAAAGGCTTAATGCCCCTAAGCATTGGATGCTTGATAAACTTGGTGGTGCATTTTATCCTAAGCCATCATCTGGACCTCACAAGTCTAGGGAATGTTTGCCTTTGATCCTCATTTTGAGGAATAGGTTGAAGTATGCTTTGACATACCGTGAGGTTCAGTCTATTTTGATGCAACGTCATGTGCTTGTTGACAACAAGGTCAGGACTGACAAGACCTACCCTGCTGGTTTTATGGATGTCGTCTCAATTGCCAAAACCAATGAAAACTTCCGACTTCTATATGATACCAAGGGCAGGTTCAGACTCCACTCCATCAGAGACGAGGAAGCAAAGTTCAAATTGTACAAAGTCCGCTCTGATACCATATAGGTTTTGGTATCAAAGATAGTTTATTCAATAATGAGAATGGGGTTTAAATAGCAATTACAACCCAAATAAATAGGAAACAAACATTATCAACTATTAATAAACTAATAACCAGAATGGCCTACTAATAAGGAATAGATAAACTAATAAGGAATAGATAAAGCTAATTAACCGAGTCCAATATGTACCGCATTATTTTTCACTATTAAGTCCAATAGATAAAGCTAATAGAACACGTCTTCTTAAAATTATGCTTATACTTACAAACATTTACCATAAACCAAAGTTAAATATGAAAGCCAAATTTGAAGGTTGTTAATGAAAATAAGCTATTCTTATCCAAACATAATATTAGGGTCTTAAGAGGATGCTTGGATTTGCCTTTTGAAACTTATCATCTAACCGTTAGCAATCCCTTCATATAAACAAACATGTATATATGCCATATATAACTAAGCTTCAACAAACAAGAAGAAAATAAATTAAGATTGTGATTGAAGATAGATACCTTAATTGAGGGGAAACACAAAGCGGCTTTGCATAATAATTGCAGCTACGTAACAATGCTGACTACAAATTACAACAATTGCTACTAAAACCTTCATCCAGCCTAAACCTTTCAAAAACCATAAAAACACAAATTTTAACAATTATTTCAGACAATCTCGAAATACTAATAGAAGCATTTTACCTTGATGAAGATGTGCCCAAACCAAGTGCACAATGATATATGAAGATGAAAGCAAGTATGATGCGGAGGGCATATTGGTAGCTTTAATTATGACATCAATACGACTACCACAATATAATAAATTTCCTTTTTTGTCCCTTCAAATGTAGCTTTTTTTTCAGAAGCTTGTAAGCAATAGTGACATCAATAATAATGTTGGAGATAGTAACACTTTATATACTATATGAAATGTTTTATTCTTATGTAGTATTAAATTTATATAAAACACTAACACTGATCGTATGAAATATATAACTTTTTGGAATAATACACATGCTTTTTATTTTGTAATGTGAGCAAAAGTTTGTATCTTATTTTTACTATATATTGTATTGTACAATTATACTACTTTACATATTCTTACATACTTTTTTTACCGGCATAAATTTTTTAAATATATTTGTAACATTAGTTTACCCGACCACCCGATGGGTATAAAACTAGTTTTTAAGAAATCATATGTCCATGTTTCTTATTTAAAGAACTAAATTCAAAAGGGTGGACAACCTAATATAATGAACTCAAACAACAATAGTGTCGGTTATTATAAACAACACTTACTGTTTGGAAAAATAGAAAGCTACAAAATAAATGTATGAAAAAAATAGAATAAACAAGTGTGGCCGTTTGGAAAGGCTCCAAGACCATAGCATGGAACTCTTACCATTGTGCTACAACTAGGTTCATTTTTAAAAGAAATAATGCCATATAAATGCACATATTATTTATGTTACTTTTTGAAGGAGATGATAAAAATTTGACGACCAATATGTTTAAAAAAGTGTTCCTCTTCAAATTGGTTAAGTTCAAGTTTCTTAATTAACAAATATTTAGATTTAAAAATAGTATTAAAAGTATGCGAGGCACAAGCTTATTTTTCTAAAAGATGGGCCGGTCATATATGCATACATCTATAATATATAAAGATGAAACAAGGAAAAAAACATATTATTTTACTTAAGTTTTAAAAAACCTGACATAACTTCTTAAGAATAAGATACAATTAGTTTTATACCCGTCTGGTGGTCGGTTATTTTAATATTATAATGAAGTGACTATTTTTCTTTCATTCTAAACAAAAGTGTATTTGTTTAATATTAATGTACAAGTCATTTAGCCTATGAGTAAAAAAAACCAAATATGCTAAAAGAACCACAAATTAAGTTACCCAACAACTTTTAACCAAGTAACAAAATGACAACCGAACAAACAATTACAATTAAAATTAGTGAATAATATCAGTAGATCAAAAACATACTAAAATCTTATCAAGACTTGATAAATAAATCAAAACCTTGACATACATGTAAATTGACAAGAGAACCCATAGACTTGGTGATAATGCTAATTGGAATCATGTAAATTGGATGTGTAGTAGATAAAAAGGATCAACACTTCGCCAAAATAAAATACATTGAACATATGAGATTACAACATTATTATCTCAAATCCACAAATAAATTCTAGCGTCCAACTTATCTAGGTTGAGTAAGGAGGGATACTTCAGAACATTTAGGCCTATCAATATGTATTAACCCCCATGCTGAGTGTTTATAAATCGGCATGTGTGTTGTTGAAGCAAACGTTTGAAGTCATATCTCAACCTATTCAAACAATGTATGAAAAAAATTGAATACAAACAACATGACTCAACATACTTTGAACTTATGATGCACAAAAATTATAACACATGAATCATGTTGATTTTAGATTAACCGTCGTATAAACATTAATGTAGGCAGAGTTAGCAACTTTTTTTAACCTTGTTCGGTCCATGGTGCACCTACGATGGTAATGTGAGATAACCCAAGCCTTTCAAAGCTTTTGTTCATATTGAAAATAAAAAAAATGAATTTTCAGTTATTAATTTAAGATCAAAAAATCTAACAACTCATATCACATTGTTTGAACAGGTTGAGATATGGCATAACTAACACTTGAAGTATGATCATCATGGTAGGCAAGTCCAAAACACCAGATCACTTGAAGACTCAATGCTGTAATTAAAAGGCTATAATAAAACCAACTGAAAGTTAAAATATTTACACCTATACATATAAGCAAAGTTTGCACTGAGTAGAGGTCGTGAGTTTTACCCATTTACTTATGATTGTCTTAAAACGGCCGAATGAAAAAATTAGCTATAGAGGGAATATGTCACACGAATAAAAAATTGATCAAAGTTCAATTTTAATACATACATCTTAATTTTAATGTCATAATGACATCAATTTCTTCTTTGTTTGCATTTTAGCACAAAAACAACATTTAATTAAGATCAAAATACAACTCATTTAATAATGACTTGAAAATAACCAAACTACACTAAAAGAAAAGACAAATTATAAAAAGATGAATACGATAAAGTGCCACCTGAATAATTCTAGATATAATATCAATAAAAACATACTATGATTAAATTTAATGTTGTATATTAGTTTTTTATTACTTATGGTTTATGTGCACGTAACTTCCAATATCACCATACATAAAGCATACAAATTACCTTTATTAAATTCAAACAGTTATCACAACACAATAATTAGAGATATGGTTTCATTTCCCAAACACATCATATGCTACAAATTTAACACGTGTAAACATATCTGTAGTTTGCTCCTCTTCAAGGTCAATTTCTTGGAGAAGTACAACATCCTTGTTTAGATGCTTGGTTGGAATTGGTTTTCGTTGTGTAATTTATATCAGATCACCGAACGCCTAAAAATATGTAAATGATATATAATCGATTAAAATAGGAGAAAGCAACCTTCAAAAACTTGTTTGATTAGGCGCTTCTTCTCATACAACAAACATTGTTCGGCTTGCAAACTTTTTTGGTACAACTACTCTTTTCCCCCACATTTCATTGCAATATGTGTTCTCTGATTGCAGGTTTCTCTTCACGTTGAGAGCAAATACAGTCAACTGCATGTTCTAGAAGACATGTGCAACTTTATTAATATGATAACTTTCTAATAGGAAAAGCAATGAGTTCTTGTTGAATTATCTTTGTGTTGACAGGACTTTCGAGAGAAGATGATCCGGTGACGCTTGTTTCCATATAGGTATTGTCTCCTTTTCCAATCAGGTTTAAAACTAAAGGCAAAATGTAGAACAACCAGTCGGCTTTTTATAGTACATTTTAGACGGTTACAGGGCTATACAACCACCCTGTTTTTTGGGTGCCAAAACCACCCTCACGATTTTAGGAAGATGAAACCACCCCAAGGTTAATAAACCATCTGAAACCACCCTGAAACCGTCGTAATTAAACAATATTGATTTTTTAAACATTTTAGACGGTTAATTAACCATTAAGTAATTAAACAATGTCTTTAAAGAAGTTTTGCTTTTAAAAAATATTGATTTTTTAACTCTCCAAACATTTTAATAATTTTTTGGAGATTTAAAAAATCAATATTTTTTGAAAGCAAAACTTCTTTAAAGACATTGTTTAATTACTTAATGGTTAATTATATGTAACTTTAAGCTTATTTTATCTCAATTTTTTTTAAATTTTTAATATTACTAAATAATTATTATTTAATTTTTTTATACAACATGTGTAGTAGACGGGTTTCTAAACTAGTTAGCGTTATCAAAACTTTTAAATTGAAGCGTCTGGTCTCACTAGTTGCTTCATATTTTTCTTTTTAGTTTTAATTGAATATTTTGTTGATTGACTTTGTTTTAATTCGACAACTAGGGTGTTAAAAAGACTAAAATATACTCATATTTAACGGAGAACTTAACGGAGTTAGTGTAGTGGATGAAAATAATAACATTTGATAAACCATAGTAACTGAAATGATAAAAAAAAAGTTTTTGTATTGAAATGACAAATTCAATAAAATGTCAGCGGTAAAAATGACATTTTACTCTAGAATATTTTAAGGAGAATAAGTTGTGATTGAAGACCTTCTAGCGGACATAATGTGCATATGCTAACATCTGCTCGAAAGGGAGATTTCTAGGCCTATCTCGATTTTTGTTAAGATAAGAAGGAAGACGAATGTAATGATCTCTCTAATTCTATGATAAATAAAAACCATATTGTTAGAGCGCCTAGGTAAAGTCGCAGACAAACAATCAACATATAGGATCCATCTTGTTTAGAATTCCTGTATTCTTTTATCTCAACATTCTTATTCCTTGAACTATTATTGATATTTATCTTCAATGAAGCAATAATATCAACAGGGATAAAAGTATTTATATCATTAGGCACTTCTGCTTCCGAAACTTGTTAGTGTTCAAATTCTTTTGCTAATATTTCTTCAGATATTTTCTCTTTCTTTAAGTCCAGATGAATCTAAGATTTAAGTGATTATTAAATAATTTAAAAATACTTGATTGAATTCAAAACCTGCAGCTAAATAGTTTCACAATCAAATCATCACATCAAAACCTTATTATATACCACCCAACTTTGGAAACAGTTTCAACATAAAAGCATCTTAATTGATTTATCTATCCACTGCTGGAGGTTGAGGGGGGCACCGCTCCCTCTTTTTTTCATCGGTAGTTTTATATAAATATCAAGTTCGTCCCCGCCCCTCTACGATTTTGTTCAAACTTCGCCATTGTATCTATCAATTTAGCAATATAATAGCTTTAGCACACATTATTGTGAGGTATATACCACATTATTGAGGACAAGTATTTGATGTCTGACGATGAGGATTTATCAAGTATTTTTATATTAGAACATTCATTCTTTATTATCTTTCACCAATACATAAACAAAATGTTCTCCGATTAGGAAAGTAGAGCTTTCCCTAATATTTACTATAATTAGAGATCTCATTTATTTTTCTTAATATAACTAAGATTTCTATATAAAAACCTTAGCAATTTCTTGACTTTTAGTGGTCCTCTCGACCCTCTCTAATATTTGTCTATGATGTGAGAGGACTCGTGACATGGACAAAACCCAAAATTTCATGTGAATTTGCTTTTATACTTCTCTTTAATTACACAACCTAACAAAATTAAGCAAGCATAATAAAGCTTTAATACATAACATTTTAGAAATCTTGTTTAGCTAGATATTATAAGATTAACTTAGTTATTTGTGTGAGCTTCTTTAGGTGAATCACAGTACAATAGAGAAGAAGCATCAACTTCTTCATCAAAAGTGACAATGCAAGAAGGATCCGACCCGGCTCGTATGTTTACTATGGATTACTCTCTCGTTAGAAAGAGACGACCCGTGCATAACAAGTCTCTCCCTAAAACTACCACTTCTCCATAATATTAATTAAGTAGCCTTAATTATATCTCTTAGTATGTGTTTAGTTTGAATAAACAGAATCTAATTAGTATAAGTATGATCATAAGAGGATGAAAATTGTGTCTTAGACTAGATGTTTTTCTTTTAAACATTGCATACTTAGTCTCTTAAGTGGTTTACAATTGCGATAGTTTTTGCCATGCATATGATTATTTACATAAGTCAAGTGATAATCAACAGAATCTAATGAATAACTAATGAATCAATGATCAACAAAATCAAAACATCCAAATAAAATAAACGAATCACAACTAGCTAGATTAATGTATATAATCAAAAACTTAAACATGAACATGGTATAATGATCTATCTTCCTCTTAATCATCTGGCATCCTCAGCTCACACATGTAACTGCAAAGCACAACTCCTCATCTCTCCGAAACGACCACACTTGAATCGTGGACATTGGCGCCAAATGCGCCTTATTCTCCTTCCAAAATCTATACCAATTCGTCGTAAGCACATAGTTATCAGAGGTCTTCATGTGCCACCTCCTGAGGTTCATTTTATATTCAAACATCTCCAACGTTGGCCCCAACAAAGGCACCTCGATCTCCTTCTCCTCCCCATTACCATTACTAAAAATCCTCCTCTCATCCTCCGTCAAGAACCCAATGGTTTCCAGTTGATTAACCGGCATGTTCAACCGGTTCAAACCCTTTCTCGTATCCGATACGAACATCATCTTCTGAATCACAAGCTTCAGATCACTACCCTTCATCTCCTTCACGATGAACTCCTTCAACCGCTGAGTTATCTCGTTGTCCACCAACGGTTTACGAACAGTCTTCCGTGGGACGACCATCTTTTTCTTCTTCTTTTTCCGATCATCTTCTCCGTAGGACGTAGCCTTTCGCTTGATCGACTTAGCCTTTTGCTTTTTTCTTTCGTCGTTAACTTTTTCGTGACGTAAGTACTCCTTCTTCTTCCGATCATCTTCTCCGCTGGACCTTGACGGTGGACGTTCGATCAAACTTTTTCTCAATTGTTCTTTATACAACTCCATCATACGATAGACTTTCAACCTTTCATTCGCAAGTTCTTCAATCTTTCGCTTGTAATAATCGTCTTCTTCCGCCCATACTCGAATGCTTCTCTTCTTCCGTGGGATGTTAGCATCGTTGAGAGCTGCATTCGCCATTGCCATTGATGATATGATAGCTTCAATTTCTTCAAGTTATGATGAATAGTATATCATGAATACAAGGGTATATATACACAGATTTCCGTATAATGAATAAAGATTTGGATAAGCGAGATGTACGGAAGATATGGATTCTGTACAAATATTTAGGATTGTGATACGGATTGTATAATACTATCCACTTTTGAGATTTGTTTTAAAGTATTAATTTTAATGATAGTGCTACCTTTATTGCATATTGTACAAGCATTTATAGCGTAATGGAAAGATGCATAATATATGTACAAGTATTATAGCGTAATGGGTGTAACGAAAATGATAATAAAAAAATCATGTGGTAACTGAAAATAAGATAAACAAACATTATTTTCCAAATTTGAATTTATTATGAATATAATAACACGTATAAACTATTAATTTATGTTAGATTAACATTAAAAAATATGAATATTAAATGTATATCCATAAATATTTGATGGTGTGAACAAGGAAACAAGGTTTTTTTTAACACATGATATGATTTTATATATTTTTAGGTTAGTTTTCCCGACTAAACTCATTCTATATAATTTAACTAAATGATTTTAAACACTCTATAAAATTATATTTTTCTTTTTCTTATATGAATTTCTTATTTCTTTTTCTGTACTTCTTTGTTCCATTTTAGATTAATATTTGTTTATTTCTATAGTATCAATCAATTTAAGAAATAGTTAATATTAACTTCAAAATCATTTGCTTTATTTCGTTTGAGTGATTTAATTATTGGTGAGTAATTATCTTAAGTACTGGTAAGTTTCTTAATTTGATATATTAGATAATAGGGGTTTTAAGTAAATAAACTTAACAACTATATATCTAAAATGCAATTCTCCTTATTCTAATAATTTATTAAGATTTATTAAATTATATGATTTCAATTAGTTCATATTTTAATATAAAACTCTATACTTCTTAATATGCATTATTTGTCATTTATGATTTATTGTTAGAGGGTGTAAATTGTAATTCCATGAATTAGAGGGTTAAGTTTGTAGTTTTGTTTTGTATAAATACATATGTGTTTGTATTGAGGAGTATCACAATTAATAAAGGAATTACTTTCAAAAGTTAGTTAGAGTTAGTTACAAAAACGATCCTGGTGCTTTGTTTCATTTGGTATCAGAGCTCTCAGGAAGAAGAGGGTGACGATCGATCGAAAGGAGTGAATCGAATTTGGGTAAAAGAATTCGACGAAGAGAAGAAACGAATTCGCAAGGGTTTGGATAGTCGAACTGACGAAGGAAGAAGACGATGGCGGCCAATCCTCCGAATACCCAATTAGTCACAATCAAAGAGAGTAACGCGATTCCTCTCCAGTGTCCAGTTCTCACAGACACAAATTACACGATTTGGGCCCTAAAATTGAAGGCGATTTTCAAAGTTCACTCCCTGTGGGAGGCTATAGAACCACCGGCCGAGGCACAAGTCGACCCAAAGAAAAATAGCACAGCGATCGCCTATCTGTATCAGGCGATGCCGGAAGATATGATTCTACAAGTAGCTGAGTGTGAATCTGCGCACGATATTTGGAACTCAATCAAGACCAGATACGTTGGGGTCGACAGAGTGAAGAAGGCTCGATTGCAGACATTAAGAAATGAATTCGAAAGTCTCAAAATGAAAGAAGAAGAATCCATTGACGACTTTGTTGCGAGACTCGGGGCGATAGCCTCCAAGGCTAGAGATCTCGGTGAGCCATTCAAAGATTCTGCCCTTGTCCGTAAGTTTCTTGGTGGTGTACCTGAAAGATTCATCCAAATTGTTGCCTCAATTGAACAATTTGTGGATCTTGAAGAATTGCTACTACCAGAAGCGATCGGACGTTTGAAGGCATTTGAAGAAAGAACTGGAATGAAGTCAAAGGCAATCACTCAAAAGAGTGATTAGTTACTTCTCACTTACACAGAATGGCAGCATCGAAAGAAAGAGTTCGAGAATTCAGGAAGAATGAAGAACAACTCGGATCGATATGGCAAGGGTCGGGAGAAGGAGAAGAACCGATTCTCACATGGAAAAGAAACTTATCGAAGCCGAGCAAAAGGTCAAAAGCATGCTGAGAAACCGGTAAAGGATAAGTCAAAGATCCGGTGCTTCAAATGTGACTTATACGGCCATTATGCCTCTGAATGTCCCACGAGATCCAAAGATCCAGAGGTAAATCTAACTCAAACGAGTGAGGAAGAGCCGGCATTGTTGATGACAGTCAAGGTTCAAGAACAGAAGGAGACGGTGTACTTGAATGAACAAAGCGTGCTACCTGCTAAGTATTCATCTGAACAAGATGAGAGTGAAGTTTGGTACCTCGACAATGGTGCTTCGAATCACATGACGGGTAATTTTTCCATGTTCTCAGATCTTAATGAAGACATAAATGGAAATGTAAGATTTGGGGATGGGTCTACTGTTCGTATAGAAGGGAAGGGGACAGTGCTCTTGGAATGTAAAAACCAGGAGCAACGAATGCTAGCTGATGTGTACTACATACCCCACCTAAGGAGCAACATATTCAGTCTTGGGCAAGCCACTGAGACAGGTTGTGAGATAAAGATGAAGGACAATTACTTGTGGCTATATGAAAGGAGTGGGAGGTTGCTGATGAAAGTTCCACGAGCACCAAACAGGCTCTACAAAATAGCCCTGAAGAAGGGGACACCTATGTGCTTCCAGTCGAAAGTAGACAATGTGCCATGGTTATGGCATGGCCGGTTGGGCCATGTGAACTTTGAGGCACTCAAAACACTGACTAGCAAAGGAATGGTGATAGGTGTGCCTTTAATTAGTCACCCATCACAGGTGTGTGAGGCTTGCTTGGCTGGGAAACACTCAAGAAAGCCATTCCCAGTGCAATCACCATATAGAGCCTCACAGCCACTTGAGCTGGTCTCAGTCGACTTGTGTGGACCAATTAGCCCTGCAACTCAGGCAGGTAATAAATACTTCATGTTGCTCGTAGATGATTGCACTAGATTTATGTGGGTGTACATGTTAAAATCCAAAGATCAGGCATTTGAGCAATTCAAGCTGTTTAAGTCTAAGGTGGAAAAGGAGGTTGGGCTCAAGTTGAAGGCTCTCAGGTCTGACCGTGGGGGGGAGTTTACATCCCAAGAGTTCATGATGTATTGTGAAAAAGAAGGTATAAGCAGGCTGCTAACCGCACCTTACTCCCCACAGCAAAATGGTGTGGTTGAGCGAAGAAATAGATCAGTATTGAACATGACCCGGAGTATGATGAAGGCGATGAGAGTGCCAAAAGAGCTCTGGGCTGAAGGAGTTAGACACTCAGTATATGTGCTAAATAGGCTGTTGACAAAGGCCCTACCAGAGGGTACTCCATATGAGATGATAAAGGGAAGGAAACCAAACTTGGGTCACCTGAGAATATTCGGGTGTGTTGGACATATGAAAGTCACAAAGCCAGCACTAATGAAGCTAGATGATAGGAGTGTCATCATGGTTCACCTTGGAACTGAGCAAGGGTCTAAGGCCTATAGAATGTATGATCCTGTTAGCAACAAGATAGTGGTCAGCAGGGATGTGACATTTAAAGAGAATAGGGCATATGACTGGGATTCAGATAAAGTTGCAGCTGGAGATTCCGGGTCTCATACTAAGTGGGTTGAGTTTATTGACCAAAGTGATAAGTTGCAGCTGAGCAGTCCAATGTCACACAGTCAAGAAAGGCAAGAAGTTGAAGTGGTGTATGAAGGAAGTGATCCCCAGGGTAGAAGTACAGATGGTGCTGAGGGGGGTAACCATGGTTTGAGAAGATCAAGTCGTATGTCTCATGTGCCAAAGAAACTAGGTGACTTTGTGTTGGATGGAAAGGTTCAGTATGGAAACACTCGTCAACAGGAAATGGATGATGTGGAATTATTACTGGCCCAAGATGAGGAACCTACTTGTTTTCAAGAAGCATGTAAGGAAAAGCAGTGGCAACTAGCAATGGATGAAGAAATACGGGCCATAGAAAGGAATAAAACATGGATCCTCACTGAAGCGCCTCTAAGGTGTAATCCAATTGGTCTAAAGTGGTTGTATAAACTCAAGCGTGATGCAACAGGAGCAATAACTAAGCACAAAGCAAGATTGGTTGCCAAGGGGTATGTTCAGCAGCCAGGGATAGATTTTGAAGATGCTTTTGCACCTGTAGCACGCATTGAGACAATTAGACTAATTCTGGCTTGGGCTGCGAAGGTGGGTTGGAAGGTATTCCATCTTGATGTAAAGGCAGCATTTTTGCATGGTGAGCTCAAAGAAAATGTTTATGTGAAGCAGCCTGAGGGTTATGAAAGTAAAGGTAATGAACATAAAGTGTACAAACTTATTAAAGCTCTTTATGGTTTAAGGCAGGCACCTCGAGCATGGAACCTACGGTTAGATGAGGTTTTAAAGGATTTGGGCTTCAAGAGATGTCAACATGAACAAGCAGTGTATGTAAGAATTATGTCAGATTCTGCATTGATACTGGGAGTTTATGTTGATGACTTGCTTGTAACTGGAAGTGATGAAGTTAAAGTCACTGAATTCAAGCAGCAAATGCAGTCAAGGTTTGAAATGACGGATTTAGGAGTATTGTGTTACTACTTAGGTATTGAAGTTGCTCAAGTACAAGGTAGTATCTCGATAAGACAAGCAGCATATGCAAAGAAAGTTGTCAAGATGGCAGGTTTAGAAGACTGCAATGAGACAAAAATACCTATGGAACCAGGTCTAAAATTGTTTAAAGATGAAGGGGGTGTAGAGGTTGATGCAACCGAGTATAGAAGGATGGTTGGTTCTTTGAGGTACTTGACTCAAACGAGGCCAGATATAAGCTTTGCAGTGGGCTATGTGAGTAGGTTTATGCAGTGTCCAA